>CAJNIZ010010846.1:26189-37288 GCA_905231905.1 Symbiodinium pilosum | reverse complement strand
AACCCTAGAACCCTCAACCCTAAAACCCTAAAACTCTAAACTGAGACCTAACATCCCCACTGGAGAGCAGCCAGGGCTCGTGTGGTGGCAGGCCACGTAATCCTCGAGAAGGCTTAAGAACCCAAGGCTCATCAGGGCTATAGGGTTTAGGGTTTTAGGGATTTAGGGTTTAGGGTTTGAGGGTTTTAGGGTTTAGGCCCTGGGTTTTAGGGTTTAGGGTTTTAGGGTCTTAGAGTTCTAGGGTTTTAGGGCTTTAGGGTTTAGGGTTTTAGGGTTTTAGGGTTTAGGGTGTTAGGGTATATGGGTTCCATGGGCCCCCAAATCAAGGACCTGTAGCTAAGGTTTCTTACAGGATGTATAGTGTGTATAATAAGATAGACCGCCGAAAACTTCTTAAAACCCCTAAAACTTTTCCCTAGCCACTACAGCCCTGAACTGGTTCCACGCTGGCATACCATTGCAGAGATACTGACCGTAACATGCAGTATTGAATTTCAGGAAATGAGCAACAACAACTCATGTCCAACAATGACCAAACAGAGGCAGAAATAAAGCCGCTTGCATTTTGTAGACTCTAGACCCTGAACCGTCTTTCCATCCCACAATGTAACGGTACTAGTTTCAGTTTCCATTGTCTCTTCAATTTCTGCACTCGCTACACGAACAGCCAGCCAATGAATCCTAAATCCGAAAAGCCCCAGAGTGTATGTATTTATATATATATATAGACATACACACACATATCACTCCTGCTCCATTTACTCTTCATTTTCTACTCCCTACCACCCATATCATTTCCCTAATCCACATGAAAACCCATAAAGCCCCCTCTTAAAGAACAGTAAGCTACAAGGCACCCATTTTTAGGATCAATGTGAGCCACAGTCAATATTTCCTACATAGCTTCATGGGCATGAGTTCCTAATTAGGGACTATATTGGACTACGAGAGGGGTTGCTATGTCCACTGCCCAAAATCCCTAGATAAGGCTAATATTAACAGTAGCTCATGTGAGGTTGGGGAAGTGTAAGCCCTAAACCCCAAAGCCCCAAACCCACCTAAGCCCTGTAGACCCCCAAATGCCCCTACAGATGCCTACATACCCCTGTACATCCCTTTGAATTACATCTCATTACATATCCCTGTATTTGGGGCCGTAAACCCTAAACCAAAGCGCTAAGCCCTAAATCAGCCACGTCGCCGCCCCGGGGCTGGCTTCAATCTCATATTCGCTGCGGATGGGCGTTGGCCCAAAGCCTCAAAGCTTGCTGGTACTTAGGGTTTAGGGTTCTCAAAGATATAGTCCCCCTCAAGCAGATAAAATATGGCTTTGGGTATATATTAAAAAAATCCCCATATACCCCATATTCTATCGACTTAAGGGGGACTATAATACAAGGCACATGCTGGGAAGTGCGGGTAGCCTATAGGGTATTCAAGGAAACATGCGGGTGCAAGTGCCGGAATGTCCCGGTTTCAGTGCAAGACACCACTCACAAGCTCATAACTGTTGGGGAGCCATTGCGTCGCAGCATGTGGTAGCGGAGTTTTTTTAGGTACGTTATATGGAGGTCTCCAAAACTTTATCTTGCAGAATCCTAGAAAAGGGAAATCTCTCATGCCTTTCTAAGGTCCATACCGCCCCCTTTGCGAAACCGTAACCAAACATATATGGATTGCATACATGTATACATATATGTAGATGTACATTTATTAAGAATTCATTTATTCGTGTTTATGTGTGCACATGCATACACATTCTCAGAACCCATTTGCGGGTACCAAAAAAGGTAGCCCTGTTTGTAGAGGACCCCAATATTCGAGTTTTAGGTGGAAAGGATCACTCAGATTAGGCCCTAAACCCTAAGGGGAAACCCTAAGCCCTAAACCCTGAACCCAAAAGCCCTCAATACTTCAGTCCTTGGATCGTTACTTGGAGGGTCAGGGAGACTTATAACCTACTTACTAAGCCCCCCTGACCCCCCCCAAAGTACCCTAAACCCTAATCCCGAAATCCTAAACCCTATACTTACTAATTCCCCCATAAGACCCTCCAGGTATGGACCCTGACCCCGCAAGTAGCGCTTAGAACACACCGAGATGCGTAGGTGAGAGACTGTGGAAGCTCCAGCTTTCTGGCTGGAGTAGTTGAAGTGGCCCTGGCGGTTTAGGGTTTTGGGTTTAGGGTTCAGGGTTTAGGGGTTTAGGTTTTAGGGGTTTAGGGGTTTAGGGTTTTAGGGGTTTAGNGTTTAGGTTTTAGGGTTCAGGGTTGGGGATTTAGAGTTTAGGGCTTACGCTGGCAACGCGCAGTTAAAAGGTTTGGTTGTTTCGTGACCAGGGGGTGGCTTACGCCTGCATGAGCACTGGTTCGGGGTTTAGAGTTTGGAGTTGAGGCCGTGGCTTGGGGCTTTGGGGATTGGAGTTTGGATTCAGGGTTTGGAAAGTAAGGTTCGGAGTCCAGGGTTTGGGGTTTAGGGGTACAATTGAGGCATGAAGACAAAGGTTTCCGGATAGGGATTCAAGTGCAGGCTTCTGATTTCAGATCTATGTAGCGTTTAGGGGGAACCCTAACCTTGCCGTAAGGGTCCAAGAAGCTAGCGAGAATGTAGTTTCGGCCCAAAGCGGTTCCTAGATACTGTGGATCCACATCATGCGCTATGTGTACTTGGACCCTTAGGGTTCTTGGTTCTGAATCAGTAAGTGTCTTGGATTCGTTCAGTGTCTTCTGCTGGTCAGTGTGAGTTGCTCTCAAGGACCCTTTAGGACCCCTCTTGCTCAGGGCCTCCCTAGACCGTATAGTCCCCCTCAAGTAGATAGAACATGGCTTTGGGTCTATTATAATAAGATCCCCATATACCTCATATTCTATCTACTTAAGGGGCCCTAAACCCTAAACCCTACATCTCCCTATATAACCCATTATAGTAGTTTCCATTTTCTTTTCCATTATCCCAATATAACCCCAATATAACCCAAATATTCTATCTACTGAAGGGAGACTACAAACCCTGAAGCGGGGAGTTGCTGATGTAGCCACACGGTTTAGGGTTTAGGGTTTGGGGTTTAGGGTTTAGGGCCCTGTGACCCAAAATAGCTAGCGTCAGGGTCTAGGTACAAAAATACTTCTCAACACATGCTGAGACCCAAGTACCTGCTCATATTCATAGGAACCCAAACCATGAACCCTAAACCCCTAAACTCATGGTGGGCTCAAATCTTGTAAGCAACCTTGCTCTTGCAACTCTTGGGCTCACTGAAACCCTAAACCCTAAACCCTCAACAAATAAACCCCTCAACCCTAAACCCTAAACCCTCAAGCCCCTGTCTACTGCACGCCGCCCGCCTGCGAGTAAAACTCGGTGCGCTCGCCGATGATCGCTGCGGCAGCCTGTCTGTCTTGGTGTCAATTAGGGAATCCTCAAGGGGACCCCATATAAGGGGGACCCATAATTAAGGACTCCCTAGACCTCCCTAAGACTCCCTAGCTTCTTAAGGTATGGGCCCCCCTTCCATGGAGTCCCGTTAAGGTTCCCCTAAGACAAGCCACCCGAAGCCAGGATATGGGGGTTATATTGGGATAATGGAAAAGAAACTGGAAAAAACTGTTTATATTGGGATAATGAAAAAGAAAATGGAAACTACTACTTACATTATAATAGGGCTTATATAGGGATCTTATCTTATCGAGGTTATATTGGGGCCATATTGGGATAGTGGAAAAGCAAATGGAAACTACTGTTTAGGGTTTAGGGTACAGGGTTTATAGGTATACTTCAGGTGGACCCCCCATCCAGTTATAGTGACTATAAGGCATAAAAAAAGATTCTATTAGGGTCCTCCTGTTTTCCTACTATACCATTATTACAGTGGAGGGTCTTCCTAAGGTATACTACAGAGGACGCGGGTAGTAGGCTCCAACTACAAAAGCCAAAGCACCACAATTTGGGTACTGCCGCCACTCAGTAACAGCTGGATAAGAATTAAGATGAAACATGTATATATCTATACAACCCTTAGTATGACCCGTAGTATAGACTGCCCTATACTAGGTGGGGGCAGTATCCCAATCAGCAAACTGAGATGGACCCTTACAAGAATCCTCTCTGATTAATGGACTGTGGTCCATGCAGGGCGCTCAGATCCCTACAGTAGGCCCCTTTGTTTAGGGTTTAGGGTTTAGGGTTTAGGGTTTAGGGACACAATAGTTTGATATGATCTTGTCCATTCTGTCTCTAAATCCTAAACCTTACGCCCTAGACCAGAAACCCTCAACCCCAAACCTGAACTCTGAAATCCTAAGACCTGGAACCCCAAGCCCGAATAGTAGCTTTTATGTTCTTTGGCGTTACTCCGTCCCCTAAGCCTGTTGGTCCTCCTTAAGTATATAGATGGAATATGGGGTATATGGGGATCTTTTTTATTTGTCGGGGATTCCCATACTTTATCTATTCAAGGGGGCTATAGACAGCGTCCCATTTTCGTGTCCATTCCTTCATTCCATTATTCTCATGTACGACTTATAACCAGCAAGTGGAGCCCTGAAAGCCCCAAAAACCTGTGTACCTCCAGAAGCCCCAGATTCCATGTCATGTTCTGTTCCATTTGCTTGCCCATTTGATTTTCCAGTCCCTACTAACAACCAGCTCGGAAAGAGGAAGAGGATCAACGCCTCAACCCTAAACCCTAAAAACTGAAACCCTAAAACCTAAACCTTAATCGCTGAAAACTAAAACCCTAAACTACTAAACCCTAATCACTCGAAACCCTAAACTATTGAACCCCAAACACTCAACCCTAAACCCTTAACCACTGATGGGTCCTTGTTAGCTCCGACGGTGCCATCTGAGCCAAGTCCAAAGAAAATGGCCTGGCACATTTGAGCTATGGTCTAAACTCCTTAAACGGGGTTATATAGGGGGTTATATAGGGGACTACTATAGGGGTTATTAAGGGGGATACTAGGAGTTTAGACAATGGCTCATTTAGGGTTTAGGGTTCAGGGTTTAGGATTTAGGGTCCAGAGTATACGGATGGGATACCAGGGGGTTATACTTTTCCTGCCAGGACTCCTGCGATTTGGCATCATGGGAGTCTGTTTAGGACTTAGGGTTTAGGATTCTTGCAAAAAGATTACGTACGTCTGTTGCAAGGTAGGGGAAGCAGGATACGGTACTCTCCAACTATCATTACTATTACCAATATGATATCATCATATAGTCGGAGGAATGGTTAACCCTGAGCCCTAAATCCCAAGGCCCTTAACCCCGGAACCCTGAAGAGGCATTGGAACGATGGTTGAAGGATTACAGGGCCCTAAAGGGCCTGGTTCAAGGCAGGTAGGTGACCTACTCCTAAACCAAAATCCCAGCATGACTTCGGTCCATGATAGTATAAGGTACTTAGGTTTGTGTAGGATCTTTAGCATCAACCGTACGTAATAGTCTTCCATACTCCATGATCCACTTTGTGCTGTCCCAAACTGCGTAAGGTGACGTAGCACCTACCTGCCCCTGGACCCAGCCAACCAGTTATTTGGGGTTAGGGTCTAGGCGGTACCGGAGCGTCGGGAGTACAATCTCGCACAGTTCTCATACCCAAAGGGTCCATGCAGGTATATCATATATACTTCGGGCTTAAACGGCTTCCCATATGACTACCTTAGCGCCCAAGTATATTCCATGTAGCTACACGGACCCTTTGGGATGAGTTCTAGAACTTAGCCAAGAAGAGAATACAATTACGTGTTGCTGTTCAGTTGATAGTATAAGAGCTTCAAAGTCATGAAACATGTACCCATGTCATGGTAGCTTAGCCCTGAATCCCATACTACCCCTTTGAAGGCAACCCATCGTGGTAGCCAGCTTCCTCAACTCTAAACCCTAAACCAGCGATCTAGCATCCGTTCCCGTTGCGTCCGGTGGACTTTCGTCCAAAACTCCATTGAAGTCAAGGCTTTCTCTTGCTGGTCGAGGCAGGTAGGTAAGAGTCTCTTGTCTAAAAAGATATAGTATAGGCTGGATACTACTCAAATGCCGGAAAACCCTACTAACTAGATCCAGATTCCTGAGAGAACCACATACTAAGATCCTCATTACGGTCCCCTTTTTGAAGGGAATGTTCTTTATCAGGGAGATGTTAAGCCCCTCAACACCCAAACTAGGGCAGCAGTTTGGCATGCTTCTGTTGATGCTGAAAACGCTGCATGGGTCTAGCATACTATACTACGACAGTTGTAGTTATACTACCATGCTTCCCAAGGTGTAGGGTTTTTAGGTTCATGCAGGATCTTGTCTATAATATGTTGCAGTTATAGTACCAGACGTCCCAAGGTGTGTAGGGTTCTTCGCATCATTCAGGATTTTGTAGCAACAAACGCAGCAAGCGAGCTAAAAAAGAAGCTCTAAGTAGCTCCAGTAACGCACTATTAGAAGAATGACTCTATAGTTCCTCTCTAAGTCTCCAAACAGCCCGCAGCAGGCATTGTGTGGTAAGTAGCATCTAGCTCACAAGTACGGTAGACCATCGAAAGAATCCTACAGATAGACGTTCTGAAGATCCTGATGCACTGATTGATGTAATAGTTCATCAAGAACCTGACAACACTCGTACTAGTAGCAGGACCACTGGTAGTAGCCAGCTTACGGACACACGCGCTATGCAAATAAGAGCGAACGCACAAGGAAACATGATTACCCATCAGATTGAACCCAATTTATTTCCTGTTCTCTTATTCCCAACCCCTAAACGGCTATAAACCCAAAATCCTAAATAACCCTAAACCCTATAACCCCTCTGCCCTTCGCGCGCGCCTGCGTGACACCTTGCTCCAGCGTATTAATCGTAGGGCCCACGGGCAAGCTGGAGTTCGTCACATCATCGTTGATGCCCACCGTAAAGTGGCGTTTGGGAACCTGTTTAGGGTGTAGAGTTTAAGGGTTTACGGTTTGGGCCACTGTGAAGTGACGTTTGGCAGCCTGAGCGGTTTAAGGGTTTCATGGTTTAGAGGTGTTTAGAGATGTACGGTTTCGGGTATAAGGGATGTACAATAGATTTTAGGGCTACTATAGGGTCTTAGGGTTATCGCGTTGGGCTTTGGGAAAAGCCTATAGGATCCTTCGCAAACGGTTCCTTGTTGGGACGGTATGAAAGCACAAAATCTCATAGGGCCATTCTCTAAACTCCTAGTATCCCCCTTAATAACCCCTATAGTAGTCCCCTTGATAATCCCTTATATAACCGAACTGAAAGGAGTTTATAACTATGGCTCATCTTCCTTATTCGGATCCAAAGTTGCATCTGACAATGGCCCGTTGAATCAAAAGGACCCCCCGAATCCCTTTGTAACCCCAATATGCCTGGTAGGATAGGCTGGGCTGGAGTCGTGGTCGGCTGCTACACTTAGGGTCGGAATGCAAACAAACTTACACGGCACTTAGACCCCTACTAAGGGTTAACCCTTAGGTACCTACAATAGGACTATAAGGGAATCCCAAAAGGTTAAGGGTCTAAGGTCCAAGCTAAGTCCCAAGGAGAAACAAGCAGAAGCAACAATAATTGACAAAGAAGAGGTGACGGTAAGAGCCTTAACCCAAAACCCCAAACCACCTTGAACCCTACAGGCCACTAACCCCAAACCTAAACTTTCAGCAAGGCTGGTATCCCATCCTAAGGGTCCGAATACCCAGATATTGGGGTGTTAGGTGCCCAAAACCATTCAGATTATGGCATTTGGTACCTCAAACGGTACTTGGACCGTCGGGGCCAGGCAGTCAGCAGATCTTCCTTTCACTACTCCAGCTGCGCCTTACCGAAACCACAAACCCTAAACCTTAAAATAAGTGCAACCCGAGCGCCTCAGCCAAAAGAATTGGGTTTAGGGGTTTAGGGGTTCAGGGTTTAGGGGTTCGGGGTTTAGGGGTTTAGCGTTAGAGTGGTTAGAAGGCTCTCATTGCCCTACACTGGAAAACACAAGTCAATACTTGACCTGTACCCCCCCCAAACCCTGCACCGCGCTATGCCTACAGCCCAAACCCTCGGAGCCTTCTCCAGCAAGTTGTCGAACACGGCCTTGACGTGGCCTTAGAAAACTTCAGAAGTAAGCAGCGGTGGCTGTCTGAAATCCCGGGGCTTAAAATTCTGAAAATATCTACCATGCTTGGGGCAATTTAGGGCCCCAAGGACAACAAGGTTGAGCTTGCGGGTTGAGGGGCTTAGGGTATGGGGGTATCAAGGCACCTAAGAGTCTGGAGATCTATACCTGGACCCCAAAAGCATGTATAATAATGGCCTTTCGGGCTATAGTTAGGGATTTTGGGCTATTATCTTACCTACTTTTGGGGTTTAGGTATGGGTTGCATGGGGAGAGAGAAGGATCGTAAGCTTCTTAGGGTCTGTTCTACTGCTGATTTGTGTTGTTGGCGCCCATATAAAGAGAATCCTACACCGCAGGGCCTGAAGTCTATGAATTGCACTGCTTTGGGCCCTAGGCCCTAAAATCTATCTCTTTATCACAACAATATCTACATGTGCCTATACATATACATGTATACACATGTATATATGGAACTGCGTGGAGCCCTAGGGAAATAACATCAATGAATTTCATCTGGGCTCCAGGCGGGGTGCGAACTCCTTGCTTCCAAGCCCGTAGTTGCCGCCCACCACTTTCTTGTAGACACCCGCCTGGCTGAAGACACATTATGCATGGTCATGCGGGGGGGGGGGGTAGGGTTGAGGTTTAGGGTTTAGGATCAACAGCCACCTGGAATCTTGCCATTGTATGGTAACATTTTCAAACCTGAAAATCTCTTTTTAGAGGCCACCATTTAGGCTAATGTCGGGTGACCTGGCGAATGAACTGCCTGGTAAAACACGTCATGACCTGCGGCATACGACCAGAATTCCCAGGCATATAAATGTTTAGGGTCACACGGGATTTTGCTGGTCAGAAAACTTCCTCCACAGCAGTAGCAGTAGTTTTTGCGGTAGCAGTAGCAGAAGCAGCAGGAGTAGCAGGAGGAGGAGTAGGAGGAGGAGGAGGAGTAGGAGGAAAAGGAATATTGGGCTATGTGGAGCCTAAGGGCCAGCAGCAGCGGCGAAAACAACATCAATTGTATAAGGCACAGGAGCTGAAGCCTAAACTCCGAGTCTCCCCCTTAATAACCCCTACCCTAAGGCCCAATTACCCAAATAATAGGGTTTTTAGGGCCCAAATACCATAATATTAGTGGTATTTGGGCCCTAAAACCCTTTTATTTGGGTCCTTAGACCCTTAGGGCCATAGTATATCCAATACAATCCCGTATAGAACCCCCTTTGAGGAGTTTAGACCCTAAACCCTGAATCCTAAACCCTACAAGCTCACATGAATACAAAATAAGAAGAATCTGCTAGCCTGCCAATGAGCTCATTCCCAGGTAGCTATGTTAGGGTAGGTATGTTACGGGACGCTCCTCTCAAGGATAATCAATTTTTCTGAAAGAGACGAAAGGATGCGAATGAAATTCCCATAGACAAAAACGCGCTGTTTCTTTCATTTTGCCTTACGGGCATTCTTAGAATTTGGGTGGATTGGCTAGGTTTTTCCTACACCCAAAACCCAAAACCCAACTTGCTGCTACCTTGGCCTAATCCTTTAACCCTAAACACTGGCCAACAAAAAAACTAAACCCCACTATTTGCTACCTAGGCTGTTTCCGCCTCGCTCATAGCCGTCAAGACGTCCGCATGCAACGGCAGGGACGGGGCCAAGTCTTCCTGCCCAGGTCTCGGGTTTTGGTTTTAAGGTTTAAGGCTATAGGCTATAGGGTTCAAGGTTTAGGGTTTTGGGATTTGAGGTTTAGGGTTTAGGGTTTAAGGTTCCGTTATGTACGGATATAGAGGACTTCTGCATATATAGGTATAGAGGGTTTAGGCTGAGGAGAATTAGCAATGATGGGTTGAAAGCTTAGGGGTTGGCGTTTTGATTCTAGGGTTTTAGGGTTTTAGGGTTTAGGGCTCAGGGTTGGTTTCTACAGGGGTAATATATTTGGTAATAAGTGTTTTTGGCTACCTCAACCCCCAAAACCAGGACCCTATAGCTATCATGCGGCTGCATGACGGTCCAGATCTTATCGGGGCTGGGGTTACCCCAAGATCTCCTTAAAGGTCTTATGAGGAGGAAGAGGATTTCCATGGGAACGTGAACAGAAGGGCAGCTGACATCCAAAGTAGGTATTTTTCTGCGAGCTGCCGTTATGCGCCCCACACTGAACATTTGCGTGCAGTCCTTACTGCGCCAACCCTATTCTTAAACAGTAAAATCTGCCAAGCCTCGAGCTAAGACTTCAAAAAAACTTGTCTAGCCCCCACCACTAAAACTCAAAGCCCCAAACCTTAAAATTTTTTAAGCCCTAAGCCCTAGCTTCCAAACCCTTAGCCTCAAGCCCTACTGGGGGGGGGGGGGGTCAGGGGCACTTTGCAAACTTAAAAGTATATGTATAACCCCAAGAAAGCGTTAAACGTGTCCCCGCCCGCTTCTAACCTACTTACAACTTCTCCCTGACCCGGAGCCCTACATAGCATAGTAGTTTTCGCTTTGTGCTTTCTTCTCCAGCCCCGAAATCCCGGAGCTATCCCCATTGTGAAAGCCTAAACCCAGGATTTTAAAATCAAACACTGAATCCAAACCCCGAAGACCTGGACATAATGAATGTGGTGAACCCTGATTCCTAAACCCTAAACCCTAACCCGGCACCCTAAACCCTAAAACCAATGTTCCAAGAACTTGTTGGACCGAGCTGTCCTTGGTGCGGTCCAGCACGGCGATCGCCTGCACCTGACTGAACGCTTAGAGCCCAGAGGTTTTTGGGGTTTTGGGTATAGGGTGTAGGGCTTAGGGTTTATCTCCAAACCCTCGGCGCAGACGCTGCGACTTTGTCGTGGAGTGGAAGTATCCAAATCCACTCTTCTGGGAACTCATATCCGCATGCAGCAGCTGCATGCTAGCAGCAGCAACCATCTTGATGAGAGCCACTGCTGTCGGGATCGGACACAGCCACATCTTCGAGGTCATCTTCGGCGGGATCGGATGCAGCTTTCCTTCCCCTAAGGGTCCAAGG
>CAJNIZ010010846.1:13604-26155 GCA_905231905.1 Symbiodinium pilosum | reverse complement strand
TTGGGCCCTAAAACCCTATTGCTTGGGTCCTTGGACCCTTAGGGTTCTTCATCCGAGCGGGAGAAGCGGAATGCCGCAGCCTCGTCTTCAGTCAAGAGGCCGCTGCTGTGATCCGACTCCTGAGTAGTGTTTTTTTGGGTGGTTGAACCTAGTAAGATAAGATTTCTTATATAAAATACTATACCCCAAAAGGAGGATATAATCTTACTCTCTAATGGGTACCATAGTATCCCCGAATAAAGTACTACTCTCCTGAATCGTAACCACCTGGTTGTCGCCATGAATGTTGACTCTGCCCTCAGGATCTGGGGACATAACCTTCGGCTCAGCGTGTGTGGGGAGGCCATGTGCAGGCCGCTGAAGCATGGCACGCATCAGGAGCTGCCGCCACCGATGGCTAATTGGAAGCTGCATTATGGCAGCTTGACCCAGCGTGCCGCCCTCGAAAGTGGCACCACATTATAGTCATATGACACACACACACACGATCCTAGCTATGGGGGCTATGCCTCACGGAAATCTCCCGGTTGGCAATATTTCCACATAACCCCAGTCCCGTTCCATGATGCATTTGATTTTCTGTTCGGTTCTCCAGCATTGGAGCAACTGGAACCTTAAGCATAAACCCTATATCCAACTCTAGACCCTAAACCCTGACCCTAAACCCTAAATCCCAAACCCTAAACTCTAAACCTTAAACCCTAAACTCTGAACCTTAAAGCTTAAAGCCTAAACCCTAAATCCTTTCATCATGGATTCACTGAAGTGAGGAGAGTCCGATGTCTGGGACGTGGGTGTTCTGACAAAGCTGTGTGAGCTTCTTGGTGACCTTCAAGGACCCAAAGGGTCCATGAGTTCAGGGTTAGGGTTTGGGGCTTAGGGTTCAAGGTTTGGGGGTTAGGGTTTTGGATTCAGGGCTTAGTATATGGGGGTTTCCCCAAATTAGGGATACCATTTGGGGGTCCCTATAAGAAGGATTATATTTTTTGAGTGGGTCTGTATGAAGTCCCCCCTCTTCCCTGTACTTAGGGCTCAAAGCGGTTCCCATTTACCTACTGTAGGGCCCCGTATATACTATGTCGCTACATGGGCCATGTTGGTTGGAGGAGGCATACATGGACCTCATATAGCCCCATTGCCCTCGTAGGAGCCGTATGTGACCCTCACACAAGGGTAACCTTAACCCTTAAACCCTGACTCCCCTATGGTTTTGGAGGTTCCTGGGCTCTTTAGCTCCCCTTCTTATATTGATATAGACTATCCCTAGCTCCTTAGCTCCCCCCAAAAGTACGGGTAGCTGACATCTAAACTACCCTTCACCCGCCTGGGGGGAAGTTCATTATCAGAGCCCAGGTTTGGGGGTTGATTCTTCGGGGAGGTGTTAGTGTAAATTACGAGACACTAGAGGTGTATAACGGTATTACATTCCACCCCAACCCTAAGCCCCCAAAATGGGACCTAATCATAGGCATGTGTGGGTTGTTGGGTCCTGACCGTAAGGGTTGGGGTAACTAAAATCCAGCTAGGCTCACCCTAAACCCGAAACCCACAAGTGCTTCAAAGAGTTGAAGGTTTCAGACCCAGTAGGATACTAACTGGGCATAACTTTGGTCTCCCCCGTAGCCTCAAACAAGATTATACTGCTGAAGCCAACTATATTGGAAAAGTGCCCCCCTAATGATCCATTGTCCTTTTCATCTGCTTCTCCATGGTTGGGCACTCATATAGAACTCGGGGCTTGCCACAATCCCTACACCCTAAACCCTCAGCGCCTATGTAATCCCCCAGCAACCTAAACACCAGGGAGCCCCCCCCCACCAACGGAATCTTAAACCCTTATCCAAATACATCCCCTATGTAACCTCATATCATACCTATATGACCCATAGCCTAAACTCCTTAATAACCGGTATAATATGTTTCCCTATATAGTCCCCGATATCACCTCCGTTTAAGGAGTTTAGACCATAGCTCATATAATCCCTCTACAACCCCACCCTAAACCCTAAACCCTAAACCCTAAACCCTCAATGCGCTGCTTGGCCACCGATTCTGGCAGCTCGGCAAGGAAGTGCTCCGTGGAGAACGGCCGGAAAAGGCGAACCTTCAAAATACCAACCTTGGCTCCATCTTTTAAGTTTTAAGGTTTAGGGTTTAGGGTTTAGGGATCAGGTATTGTTACCATTTGGGTAATATTAGGGTTGTAGAAGGGTATATTTGGGATAATGGAAAAGAAAATGGAAACTACTATAGTATAAATATCATATTTGGGCTTTAGGGTTTAGGAATTTGGTGTTTCGTGGCTAAGGTTTTTGATTTAGGGATGTGGGTTTAGGCTTTAGGGATTAGGGTTGAGGGATTAGGGCTTTGGGTTTGGCTCTAGGGTTTGGGGCTAGGGTTGAGGGTTGAGGGAGTAGGCATTTATGGCTTAGTCGGGATTTGGGGATTAGATTTCTAGTTGGGGCTCAAGGATGAAATTTTAAGGGTCTGCGGATCAGAAATGCGAACGCATGAAAGAACAATTCTAGGATAAGGCCCGTTGGAGCACTATAACCCTAAACCTTCCACATTGGGCCCTACTTGTACAATGATGGGGGGGGGAACTGGGGTTGTCAGAAGGCGTGTAGGAAGGTTAAGGGTTTAGAGCAAGTATACTGACAGTACGAAACTGTAAGACCCACCAACTAAACCCTAAACCCTAAGCTCTAAGCCCTTGACCCTAAACCCTAAACCCTAACAGAGTCTAACCTTCACAGTATCCTTCGCGGTGAGCACACGTCTGTAACAAAAAGGGGGTTATCTTACAACACAATCAGGTACTTCTCTAGGATATGGGGGTGGTTGTCAACATTATGGTCCATTTTGGTATAATGCGGCACCTAATATTTAGGGTACCCAAAAAGGGACCACAATTTTGACAACCACTCATATGTCAAAGGGTAAAAAGGGACTTGTACAATAAAGGGATAATTTTAGGGTTCTAGGCAACAAGAGGAACTTGGTTACCCGAATAACACCGTAGACGAACCCTAGCACTGCACTATCGTGTGACTCTTACACGGCCCCTATTCGGGGAGTTCGGATTGAGAACAGAATTTATGAGTTGGAGTAGACCACCATCATTTCATTTCTCTGTAGAGGGGACACCCGTATCATGCAAATCCTTCTCGGTCTCAGCAGAGCCCTGAACCCTAAACTTTAACACCTGAAAAATTTCAACCTAAACCGTATGCTCCGTGCCCAGGGCCGGAAAAAAAAGAGCCCTGAATTCAAGATCCTTACCCATAGCATTCCCTCTAGAATTTGAATTTCGAGAGTTTAGGGTTCGGAGTTTAGGGTGTAGAGCTAAGTCTATGAACAATGTTTCCTTTGGGCCAGTGGGCCCTTGAGGCAAGCAGTACCTTTATTGAGACTTGTCCCCCAAACTCTGCCTACACCCCTTGACCCTACCCACATACTTTAAGCCTAGCATCTTTTAAAAACAGTCGTATATTAGGTACCCTGAGCAAGGGGCGTGGTGTGTTGCATATACGAAACTAGCAAAACAAAAAAAAAGAGAGGTACCCAAAGAAAGGCATATGGTAATCTCCCAAAATCATCGGACCTATGCACCCCCAAAATACTCTACTCCTTCTTATGGGGATCCCCCAAAAAGCTACCCCTAATTTTGGGAAACGCCCATATTGGGCCTAGGGAGATGCCCTAGGAAAACACACGCCTCAATATCACCATGACCTGTTTAGGGTTTAGGGTTCACCATAACTTGTGCTTCGGGTTTAAGGTTTAGGGTTTAGGGTTTCGGATGCTGGGGTCTGTACTCACTCAGGGGCTTTTATGTAGTTGTTTTTGGGCTTTGCTATGGTTCTGTGGTAAGGGATTATAATATACCAATATGCCACCACAAAAGGAACTGTCACCCTGGTTCATCTCAGAAAAAGCTGAAGCACTGGTTTTGGGCAGAACTTACCAAGAAAGAGGAAACCCTCAACCCAAAACCGATGGACAGTTTCTACTGAGACGACGTCTTTTCAGCGGCTTGGTGTCTATACACCTTGGCACCTTGGCCCCCAGATCCCAAAACACTCGTCAAAAAATGACCCAAACGCCCCCCCTAACCCCAATACCCCCCCAATGCTAAACCTGAATTCAACCCTGAATGCCTAAACCCTCACTTCTAAACTTTCGTCCTAAAACGCTACCCAACTCTTAAAACCCGTAACCCAAGGCTCCAAATTCCTATATGCGTCCATATACCTGTACAGTGTATACACACGGGCCTTGTAAGATACGCAAATAAAAGCCTTTTGGGCTCCAAGTATCGATTACCATGGGATCCTAGACCACTCCCTAAGTCACTCTCCTTCACAAGGAAAAGGAGTAAGGCATAACCTACTTACCAAAATACCCCCAGCCCAAGTCGTAAATCCCAATGAAGTTTCCCTACATATATACACATATATTTATATATATGTATATAACTCCCTCTATCCCCCGTACAAGCGTCCCTAAACTTGAGGGGTGTAGCATAGGATCGAATACCATACACCCACGCAGACAGTGAGGGATGAATGTCCATCATTATCGGGATACAAGTCAGAACCACAACTTCATGCTGCCTGTTGGGATTTACTGTTAGGCCCTAAACGCTCACAACCCTACATCCCCAACCCTCAATCCTCAACGTTCGAACCCTAAATCCTGAATCCTGAGCCCTAGCGCCCCATTTTTGCATGCCAGGTCTCCTTCTCACCCTGTGAGCGGAGGTAGTCGACCGTCTCCTGCAAAAACCCTAAGCCCTGGGTTTAAGTTTAGGGTTCTGGGTACACCCTAGAAGCATGAGGCACCTCTCAAGCACCTGGGGCCCTTTAACCATTTGAATTCTTAGGTTCCTCGGAACACCTCGGGCTCAAGTGTATTCCCCTCTAAAGGCCCACATGGAACCGAATACACCGCAAAACACTTGTTCTCTCACAGGAACCTATATGGGAATCCGCACTAGTTTTGGGAAAGAGTATCCTTTTGAGGCCCTTAATGGGTCCCTGAAAGGTTGGTTCTTCTGCAGGTCAAGCACACCACACTCGAGTCACAAAAAAACCATACTTGGGTGACACGTTCCCACCATGAACCACAAGCGGAATTAACCCGAAACCCAGGTCTCACAACAACTTTACGGGTTACTTGAATTCCTTTTGCTGATGTTTTTCTTCTTCGGGCACATATTGTGGCAAGTGTGTTCGGAATTGCACAGTTCGTTGTGTGCCAAAGTTGCATCCATGACGATTGAAAAGTTGTTGGTACTTGCAGCCTTTTTTTGAGGTCTTGCACCTGGAAAGTAAGGCATCATTGCAATGATTTGAATATTCTGCGTTGTGAAACAAAAATGTTACATGTTTGTGTATATAATGGGGCAGTTCTCTTTATACACCCCTACATGAAACGCCTGACAACTTACCACGTGGGTCACTGGGCATAAGGCCCTATAGGTTGACACGTTACCGACAACAAAAGAAAACATAACAATACCTTCGCCAAAGCACTCACTTGACTGAGGAAAACTCGCGCAATGCCTGGCTTTAACCAAGCCCGAAAGATTGCGTTAAAAACTTCAGGCTGTAAACCGTTTTCTTGCAAACGGAATAACCCCTTTAATCTCCGAACTTTGGACCATAACTTTTGCCTTGTCCAATGATTCCCGAAGCGCGTCCTGGGAAGGGCTATGATCCATTCCAACCATTCCCCAGCGTTCAAACTTCAAACTGTCGTTCTACGTTCCGGATCCTCCGCTGTCTTGGCCGCAGAGCCCATGATCACGACGCACCGCTCTGCCTGTCCAGGCTCTCCACAACCCGCACATTTAAAGGGTAAAAAACAGTGCCTACACTACCCAAAGCCATGAATTTTTTTACATGTGAAACCCCTACATACCACACATTCCACCAGATATCAAATGTCCCGCAAATCACAGCACCCCAGGCTCATGATGTTCGAGCCGATTTTGTTATTAGCATGACCAGCTTGGATTGGTCATTGTTAGACGATAGGCAATTCTGTGTAATTTGTTGGGAAAGATTAGACACGCGCCATACGCGCCCAAACCCAAATCCAGCTTACGTGTTGCTGTACACGTTTTTCATTTTTTGTTGCTTCTTCTATTTGTTCCTTCGATGCAAAATGGACGGAGCCACTCCTTGGCCATTGCCTCGCCCGCCTTGCCTGCCAGAAAGATGACAGCTATAAACCAAACTACCAACAGCAATAACCAAGGTAGGCGTGCTATGAAAAACGTGCGTTCGGCCAGCAAACAAATACAACTACAACAGAATAATCTGTTGGAACTGGATTCTTGATGAGTAGTCGGCAAAACTCTCTAACCTGCTGTTCCTTGCCACCTTTGGGGCACACGCACTACCAGAAAACAGCATTTCTTTGCAAAAAGGAGTTCGTTCAAGTCACTGCGCGATTTATCCTAGCACTACGAAATCGTAGTTGCTCAGGGAACTTAGAGTAAGATCAGCCGTCAAAGAAAGCAATAGCAACTGCTAGTGTATGTAAGTGCGGTCATAGTACGGGTACAGCCACCATCAAAACACGACATGCTCGTTGAAGGCGACTCCTCGTGCAACGAGATGCTAGGCTCTTCTACTTGAACACAAAGTTATGGTATTGCCGCAGCTTGCAACACACGCTTCAGTTTCAGAAAGCGTTCGTCGTTCATCAGGTACGAACATGGGCATTCCTAACCAAATTGCGGAATGCTGTATCGCACATTCGTATTCAACAGCCCATTCCCAGCATGTATAAGCAACAAGGCACCAGTACAAACGACAAACGTCTCACGTTCCACTGCTGTTTCGCAGCAACAAATACTTAACAATAATGTCCACGCATGCCCGGCTCGAATTTTGGGTGTCCAGAGAAGAAAGCTAATTGAATTGAATTACACACCAGAACACCTAGCTCAGTGGTCCAGAGAAGAAAGCTAATTAAGATAAAGACCAATAAACCTAGCTCCAAGTTACAAAGTATCTCTCAAGGCACAACGACTAAGACGGGCATTTGAACAATCCAACTTCAGCGCAACGGGCCCTTTTGTGTGTGGTCGCCCTGGCCCAATACGACCGCGCTTGAACATGAAATATGGCGAGGCCATGTCTAATGTTTGACAAATGCGTCCTGTTTCTTGTTTAGCCGACTGCAAGAATGCAGTAAAAGACAATCTGAGTGCAGACATGTTTCTCCTTGGAGTTCCCATCTGCAGCGCCCTTATGATCATATGAAGCGAAACCATTTGAGCTGCGGTTTCGACAAAGTCAAAGTGCTTCCACAACGTGCTTCCGCTGAGCTGCCGCGAGTACATTTTCAAAGATTGTAATCTTAAACCATTTGCTTTGCGCAAAGTCTTTCCGCGAACCATTTTCAGTAGCATTTCAGGACCTGCTTCCGCTAGTACAATTGTAGTCTGAAATACAATTCTCCGTGCACGCGCTTAATTTGTTTGATTTCCTTCTGCGCTGTTGCATAACGGCCTCTATTACAGCTATATGTGATTCGGTCGCGGCGGCAGCAGCAACAGCATCGCCGCCGCCGCCGCTGCTGCTTGGTGCTGGGGCTGGCGCTGGGGCTGCTGCGCTTGTTCCTGGATAGGATTCTTCTCCGTCCCTGTGCAAGCGAAAGCTGCTAGAACCCCTGAGCTTTGGCTGAGAAGACGTAGCACAACAGCGTCTGCAAGGCACGTTTCGCCACTCGAGCTTCCGCGGGGTTTCCGCAAATCTTCCGTGGAGCTTCTGCAAACCTTCTCCTCGAGAGCTGATTGCTTGAAGAATCTTAGAACGTGGCATTGGTTCTTGTTTTCTAGTGTTAGTTCAATGAGATTTTGCTGCGGTTATGATGATACTCCGGAGGGGGTTGCGAGCGATCGCTAGGATCTTGATGGAGTTTTTGCTTGGGTTTGGATGGGATCTTGATAGGCCATATATTCAGGTAGTTCGAATCTTTATGCGCAACGAGTGTAAGAGTGTCAACCTAGCCATAGGCTCTTCCTTGATGTTAAACAAACCCGGCTACATTTAATCACTTTGTATGATCTGCTCTACAGCCCTTACGAAAATCCAGCTTGCGTTTCCGCAGAGCTTGCGCTTCCGCAGAGCTTCCGCGTCCGTCCGCGCGCATAAGAAAACCATGTTAGCGGATGGCAATTGTCCTTGATCTACTGTCCATTTCCTGTAAATGATCCACCATGTAGGGCAGAAATCTGCACTTTCGATGGGCAAAACACAGACTGGAGGGGCTTAGCTCAACAGCATAATTTTGAAAACTTGTTGAAGTACCTTGCAGTACAAATATACAACGGAACTAGGACCACAATACATTCCCAGACCCTCCATCTACCCTCTATATATCCTAAATACCCACTATTAGGGACCACGTACCTCTAAGGGAGGATCCTCGTTTACATTAACCCTAAACCCTAAACCCTAAATTAGTAAGTACTCAATCTTCTACATAATGGGAGACGAAGCACAAGCAAGCCACGCCGGGCCCAGGATCACGTCTTCAGATTTTAGGATTGAAGGTTAAAGTTTAGGATTTCAGTTTTTAGGATTAGGGTTGAAAGTTTAGGGTTTAGAGTTTAAGTTGGGGGTTTACGGAAACACGACAGTTCGATTGTCAGGGGATGAAACCATAGGCCCCTAGTAGGGGCCCTTAGATCCTTAGCCTTATATATCTACTATCTACCCTATATAAACCCTAAACCTCTTGAGATTCCCCGGACTCCCCCTAAAAAGCTTAGAAGGCCCATTCTAGGGGCCCATGTTTGAAGCCTCAGCGATTGGCACAAGCTTTACCAAATTAGATTCGACCACACCCATCTCTGTGCTCGAAGACACGGTCACCCATGGAAAGCCCCCCAAACTAACATGGCCTCCCTAAACACGTGTTTAGGGTTTGGGGCTCTATAAGCATTATACAGGGATTAGGGCTATAGAATTAAAAGCTATTATGGTTTAGGCCTCTATAAGCATTATACAGGGATTAGGGCTATAAAGAACTAAGAGCTATTATCAAACCTCGCCCTGTAAACCCTGAACACTAGACCTCGTATCAACAACTGCCCCCTGAAACGGGACGTGGTATGCTAGTCTAGGTCCTGGCTGAGGGTTTAGGCTTTCAGTTTACGTGGCACTTAGAACCCCTACTGACAGCTAACCCTTAGGTACATAAAATAGAGGTACAAGGGAATCCCAAAGGGTTAAGGGCCTAAGGGCCTAAGGTTCAAGCCAAGTCCCAAGGAGGGGTTTAGGGTATAGGAAGTAGGGATACTACACCTCTCAATAGAAAAGCACATGAGACATGAAATGGAAAGCGGTAGCATATGTGTGGATTCATAGGGATTGCGTTGGTCGGGGCCCAAATCCTTGCCAATATCATCTTCAGGTCCATTTAAGGTACCCGATGCTATAGTTCTACGAGGACTCTAGCAGCATCATTCATGTTGGTAACTATTTCGACTTCTACATGTTGGGGATTCTTGTTAAGCCGCTCACCGCAACTCCGCTTCTCCAAGGGAAGAGACAAAGATCCATTTGCCGCATGCAGTGGAAGACACATCCCAGTACAATAAACGATCTGATCTCGGCCGCGCACCTAGAGGCCCTAATTTAGTGGTGCTTCGTGGGGAACAAAGGATTTTAACCCCCGTATCACCCCTATAAGATACATATATATGTATATATAGAGTCCCTCATTCCCTACTAAGCCTAACCCAACAACCTACATCTATATTATACATATATTCATTCCCTTATCCCCTACTAACCCTAGACCTTAAAGACCTATACATATATACATATACTCGCTTATTCCTTACTAACTCTAAATCCTAAAAAACTACATATGTATATATAATTATGTATCCCTTGTTCCCTACCAACCCTCAACCCTGAAACCTATACATATATATATATATGTACCCTTACTCCCTACTAACACACCCTAAACCCCTAAACCCCTTACCCCAAGTAAGCTATACCGGCCTGGGGGTCTCCGTAATACTCGAAGAGCTTGTACTGGCGGCCAGTGATCACACCGACTTGGTCCATCACATCCTCGCACTTTGAGTTTATTGTTTAGGGATTATAAGGGCTAGAGGTTTAGGGCTTAAATTGGAGGAGGAAGCCCTAAACCCTAAACGGCAGGGGCGTCGTTATATTTTCTTCTGGGGGCGAGAGGGGCCACTGATGTGACCTTCTGAGGGTCCGGTGATAAATCGGATGACGTGCACAAATGTGTCTGTCTGTCCGTCTGGCTGTCTGTGCATCTGTCGTATGTATGCATGTGGCAGGAACTTTTTTGGGGAGGGTACTTCTTGGATTCATGAGCAGCTTTCATGTGGGTGTGGTAATTGTTTTAAATACCCTTCCAAAATGGCCCCAAGGTAGTTTCCCTATTTGGCCAAGATCCCTGGCTAAGGAAGTGTGCTCCCAATGGTCCTTTAACAATTCCCCTAAAACCCCAAAACCCTAAATCCCCTTTTAGGAACCCCACCATGTCAAGCTTCCACAGGCTGCAGAACCTTGTCACTCAGACGAGGCTCCCAAGGTCTGACTTTAGGTTTCAGGTTTAGGCATGTTTGTGTTTTTTTTAAAGACGTCGGGGGGCGGGGGGGGGCGGGGGGCGGGGTCCTACAATAACACCAAACCCTGAACCAGCTGCCATTCCTGATTTTCTTAGCAGCTTGTAGGCGACGTTTGGGGCGTTAACTGCACTCAAAAAAACATGGGCTGCAACTTAAAGGTTGAACATAGCAGTTTAGAGGTTCGGACTGCGGGTCTGTTTATTCATGACCTTCTCAAGGGTAATAAGGGTTTAGGGTTTGGGACGTACAACCAGGAACTAGAAGTTCTCCTAGTTCCCATCACAGAAGCAGCAAGGACACAGCCTTGTAGAAACTCTTAAGGTTTAAGGTTTAGGGTTCAGGGACTTATGCTGAGGTGAGAATGGGAGATTGCACGCCTGCAGTACTCTCTATGTAATCCCATCCAGAACAATCCCTCATAGCCTCTATAATCCATTTCCCCGTTCCTACTTTAATTCCATAAAAATCCCTAATAGTTCCTACTCTAGCCTATTTCCCCAGTCACATTCCCAAGACGTACCCTAAACCCTGAACCCTGAACCCTAAACCCTGAACCCTAAACCCTAAACCCTAAACCCTGAACCCTTAACCCTAAACCCTGGACCCTGAACCCTAAACCCTGAAGACCTTTACAAAAACGGGGTATGCGTGCATCCCGCCGGAGGACCTGGACAATGCCGGGCACTGCGTCGTAGTACCTCGCCGTGACGCAGACAAGGTGGTTTGGTTTAGGGTTTAGGGTTTTTGGTTTAGGGCTTATAGGGTTTGGGTTTAGGGATTAATTCGGGTTTAGGGTTTAAGGTTTAAGGTTCAGAGTATAGGGTCCAGGGTTTGGGATAATCCGTGAACCTTGCTAAAGCTATACGTTCAAAGGTTGGGCAATGAAAGGCTTAGAGCGTGTACCTGCCAAATAAAGGGACCCCTTACTTCGGGAAACACCGAACCCTGTACATCCCCATATGAGCTATAGTCTTCACTCCTGAAAGGGGGTTATATAGGGGAGTATATAGGGGAGCACTATCGCGGAAATTTTATCAAGGGGGGTGTTAAGTTAAGAATTCAGACAAAAGCTCATGTGTCCCATTAGATCTCCCTGAAACCCTTTGAAAGAGGCCCCCGAATTTTGGAAGCCCCAAAATTAGCTTTAGGGGGCGAACTGGTTCGGGTTGTTGTTTTGTCGCACCCTCAGGGCCCCTGAACGGAAAAAACAGAGCCTGGGCCACATTGGGCTATGAAGGTAACTGTTCAGGATATGAGGGTATTAGGGTTGAGGGTTTAGGGTGTGTGGGGGGTGGGGGAATCATTACCAATATTATTTGAAGTCTGTTCAGGAACCCGTCAATCAAATTATACACGGCATGTAGGACCATAATATCGTTTAATAGGGAAGCGCATGCTTTGCCTGAATTCTATGTACTCTGCGAAGCTAAAAGAATGCCACTTCGCTGAGGGTTCAGGGTTTAGGCTTTCAACATGGAACTTTGCCTGCACCTTCCCTACATAATCTTTCAGGGGGATATCCCCCATGATCCCCCTAAAATGCCTGAGAAGCCATCATACACTTTCTTGAGCATTGAGTGTCAACCAACATAGTGGCATATGCATGGCAGGCGCGCAAGAATCTCATACCAAACATTGCCACCAGATTCCTACATCCTGCATATCCGCGCATCCGTATATGCCTACCTGTGCATATCTATATATCCTATTATAATGCGCATTTTATACGTGTATATATATATATGTAAAATCCCAAGGCCTACAAGCAGGAACTTAGAATCTCCGCAACCCTGCATCCCACGTCCGTACCTGTTCGCAGAGACAGCGGACTGGTAGTAGGTCTGCCTTAGTGTCGGTCGCGAAGTACGGGATGCGCATAGGGCGGATGAGAGGTTTAGGGTCCAGGATTTAGGGT
>CAJNIZ010010845.1:0-11666 GCA_905231905.1 Symbiodinium pilosum | reverse complement strand
ACGCCACAGCTGCAGCAAGCAAGGCTGCAGAAGCTGCCGTGGCAATGGCTAATTCTGCAAACAGGAAGCCTCCAGGTGTTGCTTCCAGCAACTTGGCACGTATCCTTCCAAAGCCGGATACTTGTAAGCCTGCCCTGGACACGTCTTTCAGCGAAGAGATTGGTTACATAGAGGGTTGACTCTAGTATAGATCAACATGCCGTAAAAGTTCTCTGAGACTGAGCAGCGCACGTCGGACCTAAAAAACCAAATGCGGTCAAGTCCACAATCCACACGAAAATCCTCGTGGGGAATTTGTCCGGAAGCGACACAGTTGGGTCGTCCCAACGCGAAAGCCAATCTGCATCGTCATTCTTTTTCGCCAGGAACATGGCCAACATCAAGCTCAATGCCTGTGAGACATGCCATCATGCAGAGCTTCTTCAAGAATGCTGACAGTGGAAAGTGTGAGCTGCAAAGCTTGTTAATGCCAGCCAATGGCAACCCACAGAGAAGAAAAAACATGAAGGGAGACAAAGGAAGACAATCGGATACAAGCAGCCGAGCAATCCGGCAATGGCATCCCACAGAGACAAAACATGCAGGGAGACAAAGGGAGACAACCAGAGCCAACCAGAGACAAAACTCCCGTTGGTTCTGAACAGCGAAGATGTTCAAGAGCGAAGTTGCGACGGCCAGCAACTTAAGTTGCCATGCATCCGACGAAGAAGATACAGGGGAAGATCCACACCCTGCAAAAGTCTTACGCACGCCAGTTCATCTTGTTTGGGGGTTCAACTGCAAGCGCCAATTCTCAAACTAGAAGGCATGTGTAGGTGAGGTGTCCATTGTGCTTCTGTGTGATGCGGAGCATGCTCTTGACTGTCCTAAGCGACAAAAGGAGGGTTGTCAGAGGGCCCGTAAGCAAGTCAACCAGAACCAGAAGGGTTCTTGCAGCCAGTCCGCTGGCTATGACGCATGGAAGGGTCTTGACCTCGCCGTCCTCCTTGCTGAAGACACCTATTCTTGCTTAGCTGAGCCAGTGGACGCCGACGCAGAGCCATGGCCACGGCTAGAGGCACGACCTTTTGCATTGCCACGTCCTTTGCCATGGCCACGCAGGTTGGTGCCATTGTCACAAATGATAAAACTCTGGGTTTTGCCCCTGATAAAGCTAACTACGAAGTTAATGGACCCCGCTTCCTGGTAATGAGGGCCCCCTTCCATAACCTTCACCCTTAGAGGTTTCATCTTCACGGTTGTCAATTTCAGGGGGCGCTGAGAAAGTCAAAGCACTTGAAGGTCTTTGTTATGCCAACAAGGGAAACAATAACAGCGCCTGAAGAAACCAATGTAACGGGTGAAAATAAAGTCGATTCCTTCTGCTGCTTGTTCAACTGGAACTTAGGGAGGGCCCTTTCCGAGCTGCTGTAGAGGTCCGTCCTTGCCAGTTGGAGCTTGAATGGCGTTTGTATTCCTGATGATTGGCGGCATGCGTGGTTGGTCTTCATAAAAATGGGCGCAGCCCAGCGGACTAACCCATTGAACTAATTGGAAGGAACTTTATTCGTAAATGCATAGAGAGTGGAAGATGTCTGGAATTTATCAACTGTTGAAATATGGAACCTGAGATAGTGAGAACGTCATTAATTTTTGATGGAATAGCCACATAGCAGTTTGCATAAAGCGGCTGACCTGCAGGACCAAAAGTTCCGGAAGTATCGTGAATGCATGTACGCAACTTAATGCGAGGGCATGTGAACTGTTCATCAAGTATCGCATATGCACCCTCCTCGTGCCTTCTGGCCTCCCATCCTCCCTGCACGCCGTGCGTTGACAAAGGTGTTGAAGAAACTTGGCTGCATCATGCTGGCGAGTTGGCCACCCTGGCCACACGAATGACCATGCTGGGTCCCTGGCAATGTTGGCTGCCTGATTGGATCAAGTCACCCAGGTTGGTTATCAGGCCCTCACGGGACCTAGTCTGGTGAAGCATGTGCAGGACAGCATTTGCGTAGCAGATGTTATGCGGATTACAAGAGCCAATGCATATGCTCGGCTCACTGGAATTGTTGTCCATAGTCCTCCATGACAGCAACGAGCCATTTTTTCGCAGTCCCCTGGATACGCCCTTGCACGCAGGATCGCGAATCTTGTTAGCAGGAGCTAGAGACTGCTTAGGATCGTCACCTGCTACTCCATGCGTGTGATGGATCCCCTGTTAAGTCTCCGTTCCGCACAGATTTGTCTTCCTCATTATCATAGCGCGTCTGTCAGAGTGGATTTGGAGATGGGGTTGCCACCTATGTCCGAACCAAGCCTCGTCCCTGAAAGAAGGAGGAGATACTGCTTTGAGCAGTATTGCCATTGCCTGTGATGCTGGAGGGCAGCGAGCAGGGCCCTTACACGGTATAAGATGGCTCCGGGCGCGAGGTCCTGCTTACGAAAGAGGCATAGCGGCAAATCTGGAGTGGTCTTGTGCCGCTGTATTCTTTTCCCTGTAACGGCTACTGGCCACTAGCGCAGTCTCTGGACACTCGGCTGCCACTGACGTCACGGCTTCAGGCCAGATGGAGGAGAGGTAGTCATGGCTTTGTGGCTAAGCGCGTTGGTCCCGTTCAATGATTTGAAATGCCAGGGCAACTACTGGCCGTGGCCGCAGTTTTGGCTGATGGCAGTTCAAATGAGTAACCCACAAGTGTCAGTGAACCCTCCGGCCCGAAGCTAAGAGACCAATTTGGAGTGGAGTAGCCACTTGTCCTGGTGCATTTCTAAATCCTGCCGTATGCAAGGAGGTAGCAATTAGTTTGAATGGCTTGCCCTGTGGCCTCGTTGCCTCTCCGCGCTGCTTGGCCATCAGCATGCATCATATGTGTGTCTACCACATGTCCTGAGCATCCCCAGGGAAATAGAATGCTTGATAGTGGCCAGCGGTGACTACCTGTCCCACATGAAAAAATATTGCAAATATTTGCAAATTGTCTCAATCTCTGTTAAGCTGAAATAAATCCGTAAAGTGCAAGCGCAATTGCACTGGATGTTTTGTGTAACCCTAGATGTGCCTAGTTATGCCTGGCCAGTTTGCCAAGGACTTTCTGTTCATGCGTAACGGACTAGTCTGGAATGAACTAACCCTAAATCCTAGCTGAAGGCGTAACCCTACACATTAACTTTTCGAGTTGAAGTCAATGACATGGCTTTTGAATTTTCGCTTTTTGGGATTTGGGTCTGGAGTCAATGCAGAGAAAGTAGCCCTAACAACTTAACAAGAAAACATGTTCGGTCACGGGTTCCAAAGATTTTTGGAGCTTGCGTCGAACCCATATGGAAGAAATTAGTACGAGAATTAGCTAATGTAAACAAACAAACAAACTCCGGTCCCAAACATCTTTTGGGCATAGGATCTCTTAGAGAAACAATGGACCGAGTAGGGAAGAACCAAGGCGAACCAAGCGGAACCGAGCAGAACCGAGGGAAAATCGAGGCGAACCGAGCAGAACCAGCCGACCAGCTGCAAATTGTAAATTAACAGAGAAGTTTGTCTTCCATACTATAGAAAAAAATTTTCAATATTTTTCCGTTTCTAACTTTTAGAAATTCGATCGAAAGTTGCGAACCAACTCGGATTTAATATCTTTTCTAACTTTTTTCTTTGAATTTTTTGTTAAACCAAATCAGACTTCCGCTGCACATCAGTAAACAGGAACACGAAGGGGTCTGACTTACACCAAAGATGCAGATCAATTTCTCCTTGCTCAGAGAAACCACCTCCCTTGTAGGCGGAGAGACAAAACCACGTCGAACCACTTCCAGAAATCAAATCCACAAAACTAAGTGCTTCTGTTCTGCAGATCGAAAACAAACTTCATTCTGTTCAACATCCATACCAGCCCACTTAACCTTGGGCTCGTTGTTTATGAAACTGGCGGACACGGCCATCCTTGGAAGGCGTTCCATTGTTGCGAATTGTGCGCAAATCCAAGCTCCAAATCAACCTTGCAGAATGTGAAGGCATGCTTAAGGTGCAAGCAACCACAATAAGCCCACTGCACACCGAAAAGGAATGCGCTCAAATAGTCATGCAACGAAGCTTGTCATGTTTGGAATACTCCAAACTCTGCTAACTTAGACGGCGCATTAGCTGTTTTTCAAGCAGCCTAATTCAAAGCAGACCTAGGCTTGCAGAAGATGCGGCTGGTCTCGATCTCTCACTTTTCAACAAGAATGAAACTGAAGGTCTTGGAGCACGGCGCTACAGCGCACAACTGGAAAACTAGATGTGCAAAACGTGCGAACTACTGTGGGGAAACGTCCAGGCAAGGCAGGTTTCATGCTTCTAGAGCCTTTAAACGAAGTCTCAAAGACCTGCAAGCGCAGACGCAGAAAATTGTCATAGTTTTTGAAAAACTGAGAAGCTGTTACTTCATGGCGCTTGGCTACAACAAGCTGAGCTCTAACAGGATATTTGTAGGCAATAGGAATGTGAAAGAGCGCTAGAATTTCCGCCACATGTCACAAGTGTACTTTCTCCTGGTCCGCAGGATGCAGGTTGGAATCCAGATTGAGCCTGGATTCTCTCAAAATAGTTGCTATAAGTTGGTTTGGAAACTTGTATCCAGGTTTGGTGATGGAACACGCGGAAGCTCTGATAAGTTCCAGACTATTGGTAGGAGTTTTTCCATTTACTGATTATATGGACGTTAACTAGCAGCATCCAGGTTCCACCCCGCAGGCGGCAGTTCGGGTTAAGCAATTATCAGCAGATGATCAATTGACACGAACAAAGCTGACAACAGTTTCACTGTCGACGCAACTCCTGTTGGCGAAAACAACGCTGCAGTCTGTCAACCAACGGAATTCTCGCGCCACTAGTCTTTCTCGTCGCTTCCATTGTCCGTCTCTATGTCTCCGATCATAGACAACCTTCGTAGAAAGATGCTTGTAACTTCCACTCGTGGCTTGTGCTTCACTGATTGGCTTGAGGAATTTCATATCCATCAGTCGATCTATCTCTGTTTTTCTTGACTGTCGATCCACCGCTTCTAACTCATGTTCTTCAAGCTTCGATGGTCCTTCTTCGAAATCATGTGACCATGTCGGACATTTTAAATTGTCGCTTCTTCGAACTGGTCTTCAATGACTTCTTCTTCATCTTCGATCTCTGCTTCAAGACCTTCAAACTCTTCAATGTCTTCTTCTTCATCTGGATCTTCATCATTTCCATCATCACCATCATCATCATCATCCAAAGATAGTTAGTAACCTTTTGTCGGTGAAGCATCACTAGCTGCTTACTGGCTAGGACTTCTCGATGCTGGCGCCGGTGGCAAGCCACCATAGCCGCACACGCATAACCGTCCAACTGTCTTTTTGGCAGAATGTGAAGGCCGATTGGAACTGGCCGGTGCGCAGCCTGAAGCTGTAGTTCATATTCACAGCATGCAGCGGCACACCTAACAGCTTTTCCTCTAAGATAAAGTGACTTCTGCAAGGGTAAAGGCGAAAATGTTTCTCGAAGCACATAGTTCCCAAGACTGCGTCCCATAACTCGACGCGTGTCCGACGTGTCTAAACGAAAACACTTGCTACAATGGATATTCTGGTCAAAGGACAGGTTAAACTTCCAGACAATCAAGTCTAGGAACACCCTTTGCACAACATACGCTTTTTTTGTCCGTGTGGGCGCTACTCTTAATTTCGAAGTCAATCGCCAGTAAGACACGAAGTGTAGATAAGCAAAGACAAGACACTCATGAAGACGCAGCGCGCATCTTCGAGGTCGAGTTCCGCAGGGCGCAGTGCATTTCAGCGAGTGAACCGCCAGTAGGAATGCGCAGCCAAAACCATCGTTTCCAGGCGGTTCATGTTGCTCAGCATCAGAAAAACAGGCGCACTGCACTTTAGTTCTTTAAGAACAAGGCTTATCGTTCCTTGTCGTTTTATGTAACTCAGCATATGTTAAAATGCGCGCAAGTGCTCTTCAAGGTCGAGTTCCGCAGGACAGTGCATTTTGGATAGTAGACCGCCACATGTAGAGAAGCCAGACTAAACCATTGTTTTCTGGCGTTTCATGAAGTCCAGTTCTGCAGGGCGCAGAGAAATAATCCGGCACGTGTAGGAAAGCAAAACAAAAGCCGTCCGCATTGGTGACTACCTGCAGCAGTCTTTCAACGTGCTAGATGGGCAGTTGCGCTGTCTCCCCTGTTCAGAATTTCATGGTCTCTAGACGGTTATCTGCGTTGCGTTGGCGGGAATTCCGCTTCTATGGAACGCTTTCATGGCCTCTTATGAGGTTCATTGCACTTTGCTTCGCGGCTCTCTATGCGACTCTTTTGATGTACCTTCTAGCAGGTAGTTTTTGCATTGGAGATGCTCTTTGTGGTCGTAGTAGCTCTAGAAGCAGGACTGATTACGATAGATTAGTAATCCATCACCATTCTCTGGCTCTGGCGGCCGGTACAGCCTTGGAAGCATAGATATTGGTGATGCTTATCTGGAAGTGGAACAAGATGAACCGACAATTGTTGAGGTAGATGGCAAGTGGTCTGAGTTAGGATATACCCTGCCAGGCCAGCGCGCAGGATCAAGCGCTTGGTTCAACAAACTTCAAGGAATTGTTGAGAAGCATGGACTGAAGTATGATGATTATTTACCATCATACTTTCTCATATTGACGACTTGGGAGTGTTTGCAACGAAAAGAGGATTTGAAGACCTTGTGAAGAAGTTGAAGGCAGAAGGTTTGAAAGTGAAAGTAGAAGGACCATTGGAAAGAGACCACGGATCCATATTGGCTTTCTGAGGAGAACTTTTACAGCCACGTTGGAAGGAGTTGAAATCGCGATGAACGCAAAATACGGAATCACTAGAAGAAGTACGTCAGCTTGACAAAGCGTTTGCAAAGAAACTTCCTATTCCTGCAGATGCTGGAAGAGCAATCAACAGTAAGAAAGGAGCAGATATGATGTTTGCGCTTAAGAAGTTGAGCATGAAATTGGCGAGCCCCACAGAGGGCGACTTGGAATTACTTCGATTCGTTGGGAAGTATCTGAAGGGATGCCCTGACATCCATTTGTTACACAAGACATCGTATCCAGGATGAAGTTTCCAAGAGAAAAGAAATAGAGGACATGAACCGTTCAAGAATCGAGATGTTGACACGCAAAAGAGTTTGATAGAGATATGCTCAGATTCAGACTGGGCGGCGGATAGAGAAGCCCGCCAGAGTGTATCTTGTGGAGCCATATTTGTCAATGGCAACATGGTACATTTTCAGTCAAGACGTCAGAGAAGTGTGTCACTTTCGAGTTGTGAAATCGAAACGATTGCAGCCGTAAGCATCATGAGTGAACCAGTGTTTTTCCAGAAGTTGATTGAACGAATCACAGGAATTGCGCCAGAAGTTAGACTGTACATTGATTTGAGTTCATCGAGACAGTTGATTTCGAGGAAAGGCTTAGGAAAAGCAAGACGCCTGGATGTTTCCCTACTTTGGATTCAGAATCTGAAAAGCGTTTTGGTTAAAGCGATAAAAGGTGTTGACAACCCCGCAGATTTGGGAACCAAAGCGTTGTCGCGAGGTAAGATCAAGAAGTATTTGAAAGCGTTGTTAGGATACAGAGGTGATTTCGTTGATGAAGAAGAGCGCCAAGTGCGAAGTACGAAAACAGGTATGAAAACCGTCAGTGTGAGCATGATTGCAAAGATCGTTACGATTTTGATGAGCGAAGGAATCAGTGTTGAAGGAGCAAAAGTGTTTGCGGAAAGACAAAGCTTTGGAATTAGTGCGTCTTGCAATTTTGGATGTTGCTTGCTAGTACTGACTTGCATTGTTTTGTGTTGCGTGTGGAACAAGGAAAGAAGAAAAGAAAGCCTCTAAAGAGTTGAAGAAGTTAGAGAAGAAAAGAGAAAAAGGAAAGATGATGAATGAAGAGGCTAAGATTGCTGAAGAGCAGCAAAAATCTTCCGAAGACCAGCCAAGAGCTGAAGAAAGGCCAAGCGAGCCGGAACCAACAGAGTTTGGGCCGGAGACAATGTCTAAAAGAGTTGAAGAGCTCAGGCAAGTCGCCTTAGCAGCGAAGATAGGCCGTGAGGCAGCCTTGAAGGCAGAAGCCGAGAAAGAAAAAGAAAAAGAACAGGAGGCCGAGAAGGAAACAAATCCGGAAACAACCAACAATCCGGTCGCAGCTTCCTCAAAGGAAGCCGAAGAGAATGATGAAGATGAGGAAGAAGAGAGTAGTGACTCTACAGAGTCATCCTCCGAGGAGGAAACAAAGCCGGAAACAACCAACAACCCGGTCGGGCCATTAAGTGCAAATTTAGATGCGCCGCAAGAGACAGAGGGCGTTTCCGAGATAGAGCGTGACCAGGCAGCGACTGACCCCAATGGTGAGTATAGAGAGACGATTCGCCCGTGTGCTGAGAAATGTGAAGAGATGCTAAGCTATTCCGCTTCGCGGACGATGGTAGCTCTTTTCCACGGAACACTGAGCGGTTTGTCCGAGCCGTCGGACATAGAGCCCGAGCACCTCCAAGAACTTCAAGTGTTGGGTCAGACCAATGCCGAGACGTATGACACCTTGTTGAAAGGTAAGAAGCGCAACAGCCAGCTGAAGCTGTTACTGATAGAGAAGGAAAAGCACCTGATCAAGCAGAAAGAAGAGCTTGAGCAAGATATGGTGCGAAAGTTGAACTGGGTTCAAACCCGGATGGCAGAATTGAAAGCTGAAGAAACTGCTGTTGAGCGTTCCCTCGCCTTCCACGGCCATGCGCGAAGAGTTTACAGTGAGAGCCATGGAAGCTTTGAAGAAGGCTCAGACCTCGAAGGAGGCGGCATTGCTTGATTGGAAGGGATGTCTTTTCGACCTCAGCAGCCGCGGCATAGATCGGCTTTCCAGCCCAAGGGTTGCGGAAAGCATCTTTGCTGAAATCCTCCAACAGACTGAGAAGAAGGAGAATGTTTTGATGGAGGTAGAACGAGGCATAGCTGAATGTGCATTGAAGAAAGATGATGCCATCGACCTTGAAGCGGAAGAAGAGCCAGCCTCGAGTGGCACGAATGCCTAAGATGGCTGAGAAAGAGAAGCGCCGCGATCAAGAGAGTGAAGAAGAAAAGAAAAAGCAGCGCTATGATTATGAGCACTTGGACAAAGCGGTAGACTTTGAAAGAGTGCCGCATGAACTGTTGTATGTTGACATAGGTCAACAACAAAGGGAAGTCCTTAGCAATGACAGCAGGCAGCGTTTGCTCAAGGAGCAAGAGACCACAGATGAATGCTTTTTTCTGTGGGGTTAGAGGTCACCGCGCCTACTACTGCAAGGACATGCTGGGGCTTGCTCTCAGAGTTGGAAAGCACTGTGGCCAGCAGGGATACGGCAGCGATAGAAGGCACTCCCTGTACTGTAGCTCGTGCGCTTACTGGAATACGAGAACCGCGCTGAGATTTGCCAACGGATGGTACAATCATACCAGAAGCTCGTGTAACTGGAGGTCCTCATGTAAGTTGATGGAGGACCGGGAACTCTGCCGGTTAAGCAAGCGGGAGCTCAAAGACCACCTGGTAGAAGTGGGTCTTCTAGGAGAAAAAGAGGCTGAGAAGCTTAGAGAGAAAAGAAAAGCTGAAGAGATGAAGAAAGCTTCAGGACCTCGAAGCTCAGGAAACGAGCCACGATCCGTGAGTGTTAGCCAAAGTGAAGGACCGGATCGAAAGAAGCAAAAGAAAGAGAAGAAAGATGAAGAGAAAAGGAAGAAGGCTGAAGCAGAAGCCGAAGCAAGAAAGAAGGAGGAAGATGCAAGGAAGAAGAAAGAAGCTGAGGATTTCCGAACATAGCTTCAATCAGAATCGGATCTAGTCTTGCATGGATAAGTCTCAAGAAGCAGGCTGGGCATGAGAGAAGTTGAAGTTTTCTGTACTGGAAAGAACGCCAAATTACCGATCACGAGTTCAAGATATGAACAGAAGAGAGATTGAGATGCATAATGAGAGAATGAGAGAAGTAGAAAGACAGGGAGAAAATCGTGCGCAGGACGCAGCCGAAGCTGAGAAGATTCGAAAGCAAGTTGAGGAGAAAGAACAGGAAGAGAAAAGATTGAAGGAGAAGGAACAGTGAAAAGCTGCACGCAAAGCAGAGAAGAAAGAGCGCAAGGAAGAGCCGCGCAAAGAAAAGAAGGAAAAGAAAGCTGAAAAGAAGGAAAAGAAGAAAGAGTGAGTAGATGAGGAAAATCCTCAGATGGGAAGAGTTGATTCGAATTCTAAGATGCCAATGGCAAAGCATTCCATTCCGATTTGAATCGACTTTGAGCTTAGATAGCTCTATGGCACGAAAATTCTGTTTAAAAAGGAAGTATGAAGGAACCCGTGATTAAGTTCACAATGACGGAACCCGTGATTAAGTTGGAGGCGTAGGGTAGAGGGACAATTTCAGCACGATAGCCAAGCCTTCTTTAGCCGCAAACTCAAGACCGCAATTCCCACCCTAAACCCTAAACCCTGAACCCTTAACCCTTAACCCTAAACCCCAGGTCAGCAAGGAATGAAGGAATGAATCCCTAGAATAGTCAGTATGTAAGCCCACTAATTTTGCAGTTTTATGTTCTTTTGCATTCCTTCATTCTCCACTAGCCAGACATCCTCTTTGTGAGAACTCTAATTGTCTTTTTCAACCGTATTGAGTGTCGGAGTTTACGCGCATGATGGCTGCTGTATTGAAAGTTTTAGACAGAATCTTATGGTCTCATTAATCTACTCTACTCCCCACTCCAACCTAACTACAGGCGGCACACTTTTACTCTGCGGCTTCAGTCTGTGGGGGTGTGGTTTGAGCCTATGCGCAGCGGTGAACATACTGTCAGTATTGGGCTGTGGCATGTTTTTTGCTAACGCCACTATCTCAACTCGTGCTAGGCTCCAACGGTCCTTAAAGAAGCGTAGCGCTGTGGTCTCCACCCAATACGCTTTCTTGCGACCCCTTTTATGCATCCTTTCTGAAGGCCTTTTAGAGTAGTTGGCCGTTCGCCATACTACGTTATTGCTGACTCTAGAGTAGAAGGAAGCCTTGATCCCAACTATTCTCCTTAGAAATCTAAAGAAGAAGGCGTCTATTCTGTCTAAGTGCTTGTCCCTTGGAGTTAGGGCATCCAGCCCGTATGTAAGGACAGGAACAAATGTTGCCTGGAAAATCCTTAGCTTGGTTCTGCGCGTAAGATGACTGTTCCAAAACTAGTCTTAACCTCTTGTACGCTGATTCTGCTGACGCTGCTCTGTGTTTGCATGCTACCGAGAATGGATCTCTCCATGCTATAAGCGAGCCCAGATATTTTACTTGCGGGCTGTGGCATGTACAAAATCTAAATGTTTGTTACGCCCTCTTCGACTTGCGTGGTGCTCTTCATCCACCAACGTCGAACTTCAACTGTACATGGCATAACTCTCATTCATCTTGTACTTCCAAGGTTCAAAGTTCCAAGATCATCATCAAGACTCAATCATCCAAGGACGGATCATCATACCTGTCTTGGACAGTTTATGACGACTTGAACAGTCTGATGCAACTTGACTCTCGAAGTCACATCTAAGGCTTCAAGCAATAGAATCAATCCATTGCCGTTGATCTTGGGCCATGCCCACTTCCTGTCGCCAAAACTTGAAAAGCCATTAAACCAAAACGGATAATCAAAATCAACCACTC
>CAJNIZ010010844.1:0-11670 GCA_905231905.1 Symbiodinium pilosum | reverse complement strand
ATTTTTGGGGTCTATGTTGGGGTCCCCCTATTTAGGGAAATTACCATACAGGGTTGCTGCTAAGGAACCTACATCGTGTTACCATAACATTGGGAGGCTGTTTTGCCGATTACTGGGTTGCTGTTAAGGAACTTAAATTAAGTTACTATATTGGGGAAACCCTATTATTTCCTATATATACCCATTATGGTATTTAATAGGGCTTCCGTATCATAGCATAATACAAGCTATCCCTAGGGGTCCAAATAGCCAGATGTAGGCGATATCTATAGACTTGAGGGCCCAATGTGGGCATTAATTGTATACTTGGATCCCTGGGGTATGGCTTGGGTCATTTCCCCTTACGCCCAAGTGGTGCCCCTTCGGAGATCTAGGATTTTACGAGAAGGTAGGGACATCCCCCCAAAGCTTTGCTTGGGCCCCTTAACACAAAACTCTGAAGAGTTGCGATCCCTCAGCCCCCGAGATCCTACTACAATTGATAGGGTTTAGGGTTTAGGGTAACAAGAAATAGACTTTGGGGCGTATTGCTGCACAGGAAGTAGAAAACAAACTACGCACTACACCCGGGGCCCGAAGTGGAGTGAGCCCGAAGCCCCAAACCCAGACCCCTAGCAGGATCTAGAAAGTACAGCCACCCGTATAGTACCCCAAACTACTATTGAAATCCTTAAGTCTTAAGGGTGATCTATCTTCTATACTTCTATAAGCGCTAAACCCTAAAACCCAAGCCCCAAACCCTAAACCCTAAACCCTCAAAACCCTCCTCTCACGGGAGTGTAGGAACAGACTTCTGTCAGGGCACAATCGGATGCCGTCTGGCCGGGCCCGAACCTGCGGGTAGGGTTTAGGGGTGTAGGGGTTTAGGGGTTTAGGGACCCCTGAAATCCCCTTAAAAAGGGGTTGAGGCTCTTTTCGAAGTATTTGGGGGGTTTGGGGGTTCATGGGGACAAGATGGTGGCTATCAATGGTTCTAACATAATTTACGACATTAAGGAAATCACGTGTACCATCTACCCACGGGTTCGTGGGGTACCGGGGCATCAGGGGTTGAAGGACTTAGGGCTTTGGCGTGTAAGTGTAGTAGGTTTGGGGGCACATAAGGGGTTCCAAGATATGAGCCCAGGAGTTTAGGGGTTCAGAGGGTTTAGGGTTTAGGGTTTGGGGCGTAAGGTTTGGGTACAGGGTTTCGGCTAAGGGCTTTCAAGGCTTGGGCTTCGGGATTTAGGTTTTGGGACCTGGGATGTACAGCTATCGGCTTGTGTCGTTCAGGGCTTGGGCTTGGAATTAGGACATTGAGGCTTATGGTTTGGGGCCTAGGGTTCTCAAGGATATAGCGATGGTCATCCTTTATCCTTACTAATCACCAGTAAGCCAGGCAGGACAAATCAAACCCTAAACCTTAATCTTAAACCCCAAACCCAAAAAAACAAAACCCTAAACCCTAAATCCCAAAACCCCTAAACCCTAAACCCCAAAATACCCTAAACCCTAAACCTAAATCTGAAGCCCTAAACCCCAAAACCCTAAACTAGGTAGGGCTTAGGGTTCCGACCCCTCATGGCCAATCATTTGATGCCGACTTTGCAGCCATGTCGCTGGAAGCCTTCGAAGGAGCATGGGAGGCCCACGCCTTAGACTTGCTTAAGGTTTAGGGTTTAGGATTTAGGATTTAGGGTTTAGGGGTTTTAGGGTTTCGGAATTTGGGGTTTAGGGTTTAGGGGTTTAGGGTTTAGGGGTTTAGGGCTTAGATGTACCCATATAGGGGTCATATAGGGATTATGGGGATTATGTAGGGGTTATATTGGGGTGATATTGGAATAATGGAAAACAAAATGGAATCTACTATTTAGGGTTTAGGGTTGTAGACCCATGATTCATAAACCCCCTCCTTTTAAGGGCCTTAATATAAGGATCCCTATTATAATCCCTATTAGGGGGAGCGGGTTTATTAATCATGGGTCTACATTAGGGTTTAATGTTTATAGGGTTTTTTTAAGGGTTTAGGGTTAGGGGATGAGGACTTAGGCTTTGGGTTGAGTGCTTAGGGGTTGAAGTTTAGGGGCAAGGTTTAGGGTTTAGGGATAGGGTCTCGGGGATAAGGATCTAAGGGCTTAGCGATAAGGATGAGGGGTTTGGGTCCGGGTTTCATGTGGGTAGTAGGTAGCAAGTCTTCATCACACTTCAATCGCCTCTAGTTCTCCTTCTTCAAGATAAACTTGTTGAGTATGAATTGAACATAACAAATACCCTTGCATGGCGAATTCCGATGCCCCGCGCGATCCACATCCGTGGGCTAAGTCAAGTCAATGTGTGTAAGCTCTTATCAACTTGAAGGGTCAGCCACATCACGTGTTACATTCTTCCCCATGGACATGCGTGCCTGAGGGGCCAGTGTACTGAGAATTGCACTGAAGGCAAACATCTGTCTGTTTAATGCCTGCTGACAGATTCCTGCTATGTTGGACGTTTGCTGTCGAAACCCCAAAGGGCAACCAAATTGGCATTGGCAAAAACAGGCTCCACAACTTTACGCAGCCACTGCAACTGCACTTATATTATAACCGAAGTATAAGCATGTTAGGGGACTTAGGGGGCTTATACTTGGATTATATGAATCCTGTCCAGCCCTTCATCAAAGATGGTCGGCATAATGACACCTATCCCGAGACCCTAATACCTTATCTCCCAAATCCCTAAACCATGCGAGCCACAGTGTAAACTCCTGTCATCCCCCTTAATAAGCCCTATAATGGGCCCCTATATAACCTCCTATATGACAAGCCCTTCAGGAATCAGGAATTTAGACTACAGTGCATGTGTAAAGTCCACCTGCATGGATCCCAGAAGTATGTAGAATAATGCCCTTCTTGACCATGTTTAAAGGTTTTGGGCCAGGATTCTGCCGACATCTGGAGTTTAAGGGTCAAAGTACCTAATAATCATCTACTTACCCAAAACCTGTACTATAACTAGTATTACCCAGATCCCAAGTACCTAATTATCGGGTACATAGACCCTCTGGGTTAGGTAAGGGTCATTGTGGGAGCGCCCCCCGGAGCTGGCCATTGTCACAGACGATGCTTGTCGGAGAGCCTGGCAGGCGGCTTCTGGAAGCTCCCATGGCCACTTCAAAAGGTATAGTCCCCCTTAAGTAGATAGAATGTGGGGTATATGGGGATCTTGTTATCATAAAACCAAAGCCATATTCTATCTGCTTAAGGGGGACTATATATGGAGGATGTAGAGAGGTTTATGAGGGTGGCATTGGGCCTCAGGATTCGAAAAACAACTGGGGTTCCTTTGGGGAGCTCCCTATAATATGAGGAATACAGAGTTTTGGGATCTGAATCGGGGTGTCCCGAATGAAAGAAACTGCAGGCTCTCTTCCTTCCCCTTCCCCAAACTAACATGGAAACCAAAAACGGGCCCTGCACTTCCTGCGGCGTTTTATACGGGGCTAGATGGGGCCCATGTTAGCTCTGGGCCTTGCATGTAAAAAAATATAAAATATACCCGGAGGAATAGGGGATGCATGATAAAGTGTAAAAGACTATAACCATGCGCCAAGACATCCGCAGTATCGATAAAATCCCGGCTTGGTGAGCCAATACATACTACCAATTTCAAACCACATGACCTGACCCGGATTGTAGAATTGGGATGCAGGACTTGGCAAATTCTGCGGTTTCAGGTGTGTAGGGGATCACCCACCGCAGGCAGTGGGTGCCCAGGCAAAGTCCTGGGCTGGACACAGACCGTACTTGTTTACGGGGTGTAGGGTTTAGGTTTTAGACTTTCACACGGATCGTATCTCTTTTAACACATCTCTTGCAACAAGTACTGAGGTAAAGGGAAACGTGAAGCGCACGCCAGCTTGCCTGTGTAGCCTTGCTGACATTGAGCAACACAATTGTCGCCGTGCTGGGTGCCCGCGCACCTCGGGTAGAGATGTAGTGCGACTATGGAGTTCATCCCAGGAAGCCAACCTGCGTAACTTTTATGTATGCGCCCTACTTTCGCAACAGCTATGTATCTTGACCTGAGTGTGGGGCAACTATCAAGTACTGGTGGCCATGAATTTTCTCCTGGTTCAGGCACAAAATCACTGTGACAAGCCGTGCAAAATGTGACAAGTTGAATGGCTTTCATGGCTCCGTTCTGCTGGTGTAGGCGATGTGCCACGACCAGCCAGGACACATGTTTCTCCATTGTGGTTTCCCTCAACTGCACCCTCTATTTTGTTAGTAGGGAAGGCAAAAAAGTGAATGGGGAATCGAGCGGAAACTTGAGTTTTATAGGCTTTGTAGGGATATAGCCCCTCTTAAGTAGATAGAATATGGGATATATAGGGATCTCACTACAGTATACCCAAAGCCATATTCTATCTACTTAAGGGGGACTATACACAAGGTCCAGGGAGTAGGGGCGGCTTGCTGGTGCGACTGCCAGGATCCTCTCATGATTTCCTTACGAACCACCAGGAAGTAAACTTGCATAGCCCTATAAACCGTACTGTAGTTTCAAAGAATTTCCGTTCGGCCTTCCAAATGTTTCTCCATGACCTACTAGCAACCAATACGATCGCAGTGGATCCTCGCTACCAGTCACCCTTGGGAAATGGCATGGCAAGGGGATGTGCCAAAGCAGGGCGCGCTAGGCGCGCGCGTGCGAGGTCTGTTTGAGACCCCTCCATTCAGGAAAGCAAGAGCAAGTTCTTTCTGTTTGCAGGCGAGGCACGTCGTGTTGAAGGATGGATCTTCATTCCAGAATGCTGGTATCAAGCACTCCTGGTGCTCACAGCGAGAAAGAGGACTGGCGCGCTCGATTTTTGTTATCTCTCTCTCTCTCTCTCTCGCTCTTTCTTTCTGTCGCTCTCTCTGCCTTTGTGCCTGCCTGTCTGTCTCCGTCTGTCTCTGTCTGTCTCTGTCTGTGACACCCAACGGGCCTACAGTCATCAGCGAAATCTTCAAGCCCAGACCGCTGATCACATGGCTAGAAAAGCAAGACTGGTTCCATCGCGTGCCCCATCAGACGCCACGACTTCCCAAGAATTTGGTCAACACGTTGATGTCATCGTCGCACGCTAGTTACGAATAAGAAGCTAAAGGACATCATCTGGTCATAACTTGGGCGTGTCCTACCTAAGTCCAAAAAAAATGTTGACATGCCAAGTCTATAACCGGCTTAATGGTCTTGAGTATTGAGTCCGTGGATACTTTGATTGGCTTGACTATTCATTGACTTCGATGAGTCTCCATGCGAACCCCCCGACCTCAAACTGCAAACCCACAGTAGAAACCTCAGACCTTCCGATGTCGACCCCCACAGAGTCGAGAGTCCTTCAGGACACAGGCAGGCGCTGTACCTACGAACTGCCCAGCAAGATCGCACTGGAAGGTGTCGGCCACACCGGCATAACCTGAAACGCAGGTTTCTAATCTCGGCTTAGGGGTCAGAGTTTTCCCCCAGCTCAAACCCAGCATGTAGGGACCGCTTGGAAAGCGACAGAGAAGATGACTTCGACATGGCTGTGGATCAAAATGCCTGTTTCGTCGCGGCGTACGCCCCAACCACTGTTACATACCCCTTGGCCACGGGCATGTTGCTACATACCTTTGTCGCGACTGCTTGGCGCACGTATGCCTTGGAAATAGCTTTGTCACAGAAGGGCGGGTTTGCTACAATTCAATAAGGAACCCTCCACAAATATCCCTCCCGTTCAAGGAGCTAGTAAGAACTATATGAGCCATATTCTGAACTAGTAGCATCCCCCGTAGCATCCCCCGTAACGGCCCTATGATAGTTCCCTTCTTATAACCCCTTTATAAGTAGTTTAGATCCTAGCTCATGTGAGGCATATTTAATAAGGCCTAAAAGGATCCAAAATCTGGTGGGTTACCGAGGGGGTAGTATTCTAACCAGCGAGACAAGTCTGCGTAGCGGAATGGCCGCCCAAAAGTGCTATACACATGATACGTATTATGCCATCATTACTCCTGGGCCATGACCTTTTGCAAGTATCATCTAGCTGCAGATGGATACTCTAAAGCTTGAAGCCCTGAACCCTGAGCCGTGGGCCTGCGAGGCAGCCGATGCTGCAGGAATCTCCAGCCAACTTCCCCAGGCAGTTGGACACGTCGAGGCCTGTGGGATTCCGGGTAGGCGTTTGGGTCTGTGACTTCGATTTGGGGGTCTAGCCGATCTAGCCTGCTCTCCCCCAAACTGACTTGGAAGTCCCATAATGATCCTATGAAGAATTTTTTTTTGTGAAAGACCAGGGGTTCCAGATTAGTTTGAAGGAGGCAGTGGAGCTTGAGGGCCCAGGGCAGGATCTTCAAAGCATGTGTGTGAGCAGTGAGGTCGAAGAGAGGTAATGCTCTTGTTTATCAATCTTGGCTGAACCCCTGAACCCCTAAACCTTACTAGCCTACCAAAGCTGCCGCGTTCTGTAATCTATTTGTGTTGATTTTGTGCCAAGTCTGTCATATGCCACTCATCTCCCACATGATCTAACACCAGAAATCCTGAATTATAAGCTCTTAACCCTCAGCCCTGAACCTTAAGCCGAGGACACTGTGTCAGAGGGCGCGGAGCCCTGGCCCTAGACTGACGGTTAATTAATAGAGGTGAACTAAGAGTAGTGTACGGAGGGGGAGGAGAAGGTTCGGAGAACCAATAACCTAGAGCCTGCAAATACCCCTCTTCAGGTTGATAAACACATGTTTAATAAACTCCTAAACCTCAATTCAAGGATACCGGGAAGGGTCTTGAGAAAAAAGCCCACAGCTTAACACCCCAAAAGCCCAAAACCTCCAAGAAAGCCCCAAAGGGTCCTAGGAGCTTCAGGGTAGACTCAAAACCCTAAACCCTACCCAAAGCCCTACAAAGTCAGCCTGGGGAGCTAGGAAGCGTCGCTGCGTCGCACGGCAGCCTTCACGTCCGCACCCACTCCCAAACCCTGTTGTTTTGGGTTAAGGGGTCTGGGGTTTAGGGTTTAGGGGATTAGGATTTAAGGCTTTAGGTTCAGGGTTGGGGTTTAGGGATGATTGGGGCTACTGTATGGTCTATAGGGGTGACCAGTATACCTACTAGGACTTGCTAGAATAAGGGCAGTCGTAGGGCACCAGGACCTGGGATGATGTGGTCCTTTTTCAGGAATGTTGGTGGATCTTCTGCGTTTACGAGGAAGAGGGCCATGTATTCACAGCACCACAGTTGTATTTGAGTAGCAGTGTGAAAGCTACTGGCGATAAGGCGATTACCATAGCGAACACTAGGCCCCCCGAAAACTAGCCTGTGACTTACCCTCCTGTAATTGCACAAGCATCGGCAGGTGCATTAATTACTTGATATCACGGGCTAAGAAAAACAATGCTCAACAATGGAAAGGAACAACTAGTCAATGATTAGTCCCACAGCAGACCAATCCAGCAGACTAACGCCAGGTCAAGGGTTGCAACATACCGCGACAACGCCTCAAAGACTGGGCCCTGCGAACTCTGAACCCACGAACACTTCACTCTGACTTGGATTTCTGACAACCATGGTACCCCTACCGCGCAACGAGAAATCATGTCGGATCCCCATTGATTGCAGAAACCTCCCAAATCTGACATGTAATCGGACAAATATTACATGTTGAAAAACGCATATCCAGGCCTAACAGTGGGCCTTCCCATCACATGGACAGTTCACAGTACCACCCAGACAAACTCCAACGTACCAATCTAAAAGCAAGCCAATGAAAGGATCCCTTTTCCTGAGACACGCTGCCATGCGTATAGCCATTAAGCATCATTTACCTGCACATGCTCCTGTGTTACGTCTCTGTTTGGCTCCAACAGGCCAACCATGAGTAGCCCAAATGACTGGGCAAATGTCTCTTGTCTCACCTTTTGAACACACTGACGTACAGTCAGAGCTATGGTCTAGGTATGCAGGTTCCGTATCAGTCGGAAATGGCTTAGCGGTGCCTGTCGCAAGTTGGCAGCGTGCCAACTAGTGACTGCGTGCCTGGCCGGCAAAGGATGTGGGAATGGGACCCTAAATCTTGAACCTGTTGCAACCACTTACCCCAAGGGTCCAAGGACTCAAATAATAGGGTTTTAGGGCCCAAATACTACAGTATTAATGGTACTTGGGCCCTAAAGCCCTAGTATTTGGGTCCTTGGACCCTTAGGTTTCTACCCCATACCTCCGAATGTCGAGCCTAGATGGCACCAGCAAAGACGATCCCTTTCCCCGAGAATCTGGTGCCGGAGTGGCTGAGACACTCGTAGGACGAACTGGCAGGGATGTAGCCTGGGAGGGTTTTCATCTTTCTTACTGGTGTTGCACCCTGTTCGATGGGGCAGCCCACACTTAACGTAGGTTGTTTGGGGCTCAATTACTGCCGAAGTTTCGGGGGTCTGGCAGTATCTTGAGCGTGGCATCAGCACCTACGTGTGATCGATATGAGCCTAAAGTTTAGGATAGGGTTCAAATCACTGACCGTCCACTTTTCTTTGCGGTCCAGATATGCACAAGCCAACAGAAGTCCTTGATCAAGTCGCAAAATAATGCTGAATAGACTGACTCCTATACACCCTGGGTACATGGAGACCACAGCACGACAGGCGTGCCATGTTTAAATTCACCTCCCTGTTAGAGTCAAACCCGAAACTCCCTGCTGACAACAGATCTTGCTCGAGATGAAGCCGCATGACGGAACAGGAAACTCGTTTGCGAGAAGCATAGGACGATTGATTGTTCGGTAGGTGGCTAGCTGTCCCCTGCCAAGGTTGGGGGGTCAATTCCTCGACAATGTTTGCACAGTTTAGGGTTAAGTCGTGGGAAAGGAAACGCAAGGTATTAAATATTCTTGTCACAACAACGTGAAACTGCTAGCCAGTTTTTTAAATAATCAATCCCGGGGGAAACCTTGAAGGTTTACATCTGAAAGTACTTAAAACTGAGGATGCAATCAGTAGAGCTGTGCCAAACCCCAACCACATGATATTGGTGCAACTGGAACAATTCTATTTTTTTACATGTCTAACAAATTAGACCTATTTTTTGGACATGTCTAAAAAATTAGAACTATTCCAGTCACATGAGATTAGGTATTATCTCGGCCCCCGCATTACCGCATCCTGTAAGCACCTGAGAAGACGACCCGCAGAGCAGGTGATCAAGCAAAACCCGCCCAGGAAGGGAGGGGGTGCCTGCTGCAGGCTCGCTGACAGTCCTAAAATTCTGCATGATTCTCAAATACCTTCAAGGAATAGGTACTTCGGTCATGCAGGAAAATACGTATCAATGCAGACAGGCGTGTGGAGTTGCAGTCGTGTATTGAGCAAACAGCATTGCTATCCCTCCCCCTCACCACCATGAAACAGCAGATAGAGCCCGCACAGACAGACTGCAGTTTTTGTGGGCCCTTTTGGGGCGTTTTATGTTAGTTTGGGGGTGTGTACTGGACGAGGATAATCGATTTTCGGGGTTTGGGGGGTTTTAAGATGTAGGCTTGCGCCGGGCGCTGCCGGGCTTGACGTCAAGTCCGCCATTATCCCACCTATCGCTGAAATGCCTCACTCACATCCCGATCACTATGCTGAAGTGTGTACTGTCCTGCATGGCGTAGGGTGTACGAAGATGGAAAGCCCAGAAAAAAACGTTTAGGGATGCAGGAATCAGGAAAATGGGGAATGGTTATCTGGCAAAAGTCAAGCACACAGCGCAGCGGTGAGGAGAAAATGGACCTAAAACCCTGAAGTGCAGCTGGTGATTGTCCGAGAGAAAGCGACTTCCACACTCGCACAAGACTATACTTCAAAGGACTCGTTGATCATCACTACCACTTTGAGGTCCATTTATGTGCCTGCTAGTTGTTTTTGAAAGGAATCTAGGACCATAATGTTGGTAAGCTTGGTTTCCATTTAATTTCAATCTTCCTTCCCATGTGATTCTCCGTATTGTTGACAAAATATCTGTCCCAAAAACACTTTAAGGTTTAGGGCTTACAGTTGAGGGTCCACTGAAAACACACCACCTGAGAGTAGCGATGGTATATTGCACACAAGACCACTGAATGAAGCCTAAACCCAAAATTCCTAACAATACCTGAAGCTGACAGAAGCCGCGTCATCCAAAACGAAGCAGCTGGCGTCAACGCTACTGAGCAACCAGAGTCGGGTACTATGAAGTGAGTACCTCCTCCACTGGTACTGGTGTCATAACATCTTCGTAGTCTCTGGTCTCTTGGACTTATGATCTGAGCCTAAACCCTAAACCCTATTTGTACAATTGGGCGTGGGCGGTTAATGCTGCAAGTTCAAGAACCCAGGCTACCATGTAGAAGTTTAGCATGAGGAAAGTAAAGCCCCAAGCTCCAAGTTTCAGGTCTATGTCCCCGTATATACCTATACATATATATATGCATCATATACATAAATATAAACATATATATATATATATATCTATATGTATATGTCCTTATGCCTCCCCATTGGGCTTGGTTCCCTCCGTTCCCCCTCCCCGCCACGCAATCGCTGGTGTTGTACTGCGGAATGCCAAAGGGGAGCCCGGCCGTGCGGCAACGAAGCCTTGACCACACGCTGTCTATAGAGTCTTAGATTTTAAAGTTTAGGAAATCTAAAGGTCTGTGGTCATTTGCTGCTGCCTTCAGATAGAGGGAGCCTAGGGAGCCCAAAGATACATTACAATAGAGATTACGAGGTCATTGCCAACGTCCCATTGGAGCTTCAAAAAAGGTGGGAGTCATCCATTCCGCCAGAAGCGCGTCTCCTTACCTGGCCTAATCTTGTGATCTTGAAGCAGCATGTACTCTTCTGGGCAGTTTGGGGGTTGGGCGGTTTGGGGTTTAAGGCACGGTCACAAGGTTTAAGTTGTCTTGCTGTTGGGAGAACACCGGCTGGCTGGCCGACTTAGGATCCATAGTTTACAGCTTTGAATAGAACTTGCCTTCTTCATTCACATACTTCAAGGAACTGCATGGTGTGGACTGCACAAAAAATATCTTGAATGATGAAGACCTTCTCCACAGTTCGTTTTGCTGTTGCAAGCTACACAGATTTGGATGGATGGCCCATGGCCTGAGAACCATTTACCAGGCGGTAAATCGCGATGGCTGGCCCTATGCCAACTAGTGACTAGTACATCACTCTTATTTCATTTGGCACGGATAAGTCTCTGCATTCTCTGCTGAAGGGCATAGCCCAGGGACAAAACGAGCCCCGTCATTGTCTCTTTTGATTGCTTTCCCTGGCACCCTTCGTCAACCAACATCACCTACGTTAGGCCCGATAGGCTGTAAATAGTACCTACATGGAGTCTTGGGGTTTGCTTTGCTTTGCAGGGGAAAGCATCCCGGTTGCCAGGCCTTAATAAGGCCCTCCACAAACTTCTTCAGTGCCACATGGGGTACGTGAAGCTAGTGTGCGATGGTCCCGGCATACAAGAAACACCACATCGAGTAGCCGATAGACAGGTAACCTGTCTGTCTGTCTGTCTGTCTGCCTGCCTGCCTGCCTGTCTGTCTGTCTGTCTCTGTCTCTCTGTCTCTCTGTCTCTCTGTCTCTCTGTCTCTCTGTCTCTCTGTCTGTCTGTCTGTCTGTCTGTCTGTCTGTCTGTCTGTCTGTCTGTCTGTCTGTCTGTCTGTCTGTCTGT
>CAJNIZ010010843.1:0-11672 GCA_905231905.1 Symbiodinium pilosum | reverse complement strand
ACCTGCACAAAGGGACTTGTGCAGAGCGACCTGAGAGATAACGACTGCGCAAAGGGAACTGCGCAAGATGCATTTGAGCAGCGGCCTGCTGCAGGGGGGGACCTGGGTCGGCAAGAAGGGACCTGTCCTAGTGCAGACCTGTGCAAGTGTAGAAGGGCCTGGTCAAAATCCGACCAAGGCCTCAAGGGACCCCGCATGCAAGTGTAGAAGGGCCTGGTCAAAGGGACCTGCGCCGGAATCCGTCCAAAGCCTCAAAGACCCCGCGTTGGAGGACCGGACCTGTCCATCTTACGAACCTGCGCCGAACCCGCCCAAGGCCTCAAGGGACCCCGAGTTGCTGGACCTGTAACGGGAATTGTGACCTGCACAGGACATTGCGCCGAGCGACCTGTCCAAGTGTAGAGAGCGAAAGCTTCCCAAGGCCTCAAGGGACCCCGCGTTGGTGGACCTGTGACGGACCTGTGCACGTGTAGAGTCTAGAGGGGCAAAGGGACCCGCGCAGGTACCCGACAGCCTGAAATTAAGGACCTGGAACCTAAAATTACACGTTAAGGTCTTGGACCTAAAATAAGTTTGGGACCTTAAATTATAAGGACCTGGGACCTCAAATTAAGGATTCGGCGCCGAAAATCAAGGACCTGGTGCGACCCGTAAGCAGGACCTGTCTTGCGCACAGCGAACATGGACAGCCTGGCGGGTAACGAGTCCCCTCATACAGGTCCACCAGGGCCAATTTCAGTCTCAGGTCCTTCCTTAATTTTAGGTACCAGGTCAGAGATCCCCCTACGTGAGGTCCCTTTACAGGTCCCTCCAGCCCGAGGACCCGTGATCCTTTACTATCCCCTATAGAAAAGGCTTCATGTTTGGGCTTCGGGCTATAAAGGGGTCTGGATTTAAGCAACCCAAATCCCTAAATTTGGGGGGTTTTGGTTTAGGGTTGCGGGTTTTGGGCAGGCAGCGGACCTGTGTGGCCGGACCTGTGAGATCCCAAAAAAAACAGGACAAACCCGACAAAAAAAACAGGACAAACCCGACACAAACTAATGCACCCCCTTGATTGGTAGCAAAAATTGTCTGAGGCAGTTGGCGAAACCAGCTTCTTGGAAGGCAGTCTCTTGAGAATCAGCCTTAGTCAGGCTCATCTTGTAGACTAGACTAACGAAACGTGGCAAAGAAAGCTCAAGTGATCAGCAAATCTGGGCAGACAAGGGTTGCTAGACCTGAATGTCAAGTAGTAAGCGCTTCAGAGGGAGCATTTTCCGGCAGTGGACTTCGAAAAGCAGCCCAGAAGTCTGAGTTTAAGTTCACCCAGCTTCGCCCTTGAAGGAATCTGCAGCCACGGCGCCAGGGATTTAAGGTTAAGACACGCGCATCGCACAGAGTGATTTAAGGTTTAGAGCTCAGGGTTTACATGGAAAACGTGGCTCGTCACAAGGATGGTGTTTAGGCACGCGCAACGGTCCAGTGTTTAGGTCAATTACAAGCAGTCTGTGCACAAGGACCTACAACCTGCCCGTTTTGGTTCTGAATGCCAGCCATGCAAACGCCACCAGCTCGACTACTATGGAGCACATCCACCTGAAATCTGCCTTGGGAAAAATTAGTACTACTTTCTGGCATCAAATGGGGCGGATGATGATGCGAAGTTCCGGCTGTTCCAGGCTTGTTTTGTACAATTGTTGAGAATGTGGCGCCAGCCGGTGCCGCCTTGGAAACTTGCGGGGGCGAGGCCTTCAAGGAGTCTAGCAGTCCTGAAGAAGCCCGCAGGGCCACATGTCCAGATCGAAGGTTAATGAAATGCGTCTCTTGCTACAACTTTCTCGACTACAGGCACTACAGATCCCACGAAGGCTGGTCTTAAGGCTTGTAGCAAGTCGGATGGTCTGAGGAAACTGAGGAAACCCAATCGTGGGGGCAGGGGGGGGTAGTTAGAGGTAGTTAGCAGCGGGTAGCCCGGCTGGGTTTTCCTTGCAAGCCCGCCTCCCAAACAGCCTGCTGTTGGTTCACAGGCCCGGAGAGGCCCAGGCACTCATGGTCGCACGCACAGCCCCTGTTGCTTCCCCTCTGCCCGCGATGTCAGAGCAACAATGAGGAAGGAGGCTTCAAGCTTACAACGTTGCTGCTGCTGTATTTTGGCCGGGCCGTGGACAGTTAGCCAACGTTAGCCAATTGTAGCCAATTGTGCACGCACCTCGCAAGGTCGCAGCCTCCGCAGTGCGGTCAGCAAACGATGCATGAACCCAAGCCTGCTTAGAGAAAATGGAGGCAATGCTACCGGCAGCCAGTTCTGCGACAGGGAGGAATCGAGAAAAGCGAGGTCGTGTGGTTGCTTCCAATGCGGTGTAAAGGTCTCACAGGCTGACAGCATCCCATTGCCAAGCTTAGCATTCCTTCGTCGGCTTGTGCCTGGGCATAGCCTGTGGGCCGACTCTCGGCAATGGTCAAAGTTACTGACTTTGTTTCGCACTCAGCCGCACGAGCCCAAGGCTCTAACGTCATGATTAAAGAAAGTGGTGCTAGACAAGATAAGAAAAAGCGCTGACGGCAGCAATAGCAGCAGTCGCTTTCGTAGTACTCTAGCCGTAAGCAAAAATTGCAACAAGCAAAGCAGACATGACATACATGATCTTAACAACGTTAGCCATCATGTTCAGCGCTAACAACAGGAAGAATTCCATCAGAATAGCCATCTATTAGCAACGGTTGAACATGATCGTGCAACTACAACTAGGGCCGCATGTCTATACATTTTCACGTGTAGTGATACAAGTTGTTTTTACTCCTCCTCCTCCTCCTCCTCCTTCTCCTCCTCATGCTGCTGCTGCTGAACCACACAGCAGTCGTGATGGCAAGAAACAATGCAATGAGTTTTCGATGGGGCAGTGACAACTTCAACATTTTAAAAACATATGCATGCACATGGTAAGAAGATTATGACAGGTTGTAGCCGAAAGGCTGATGAACAGTCAGACTCTAAACAATACGAAGCAGCAGACTAGTAGCCACAATAATGTCAGAAATGGTCAGAACACACATTCTGGTTGATTCGTAACTATAATCACTCAGTATAAGAGTAACATAATCATAAGTGGTTCAGTAGCAAGAGAGCCAATAGCCACATGTAAAAAGAACATGATGGAAACATTATTGTTTGCGAGAATAGCTACGACAACAAAGATGAAGAGATGGTAATCGTTTATGCGATCTTCGTTCATCTCAATTCAATATCCGTACTTCTTGCCACGCTTGCTCACAACGTTTGGTCTTTCGCCCCCTCCTTCCTTCCTGGCTTTCTTCCTGCCGTTTCCTCATTCCGTTCCTTAGGTGGGCTCCTGACATGCGAGGACACTCCACGCGTTGTCCAAAGTCTCTTCTCACCAATAACGCCCCATAATAGCTGAATAGCTGTTGACAACTTCGCATGAACTGCCAGGCTGACACATCTAAGCCTCAACAAAAATTTCTAGAGCAATTCAAGCCAGACTTCCATCAGACCAGATCTTTAAAACAACCGAAACCACGTCCCTGGAACCACTCCACAATTCAAGCGAGCATTCTTTGGACAGCGCACACAAGAATTGCGCAGGCTATCGCAGGCTGTTTGGCAGAAGCGGGCAAGCTCGCGCTTGGCGTGATGTATTCTGGTCTATTCTGGTCATTTCTGGTCTGCTGACAAAGACACGGAAACAAAATTGCCACGGGCTGCGCCGCTAAGACTTGAACATGGAGCTCAAGCAAACCCTCCCGGGGCACGCAGACCCTCCAAGCTGTTCGGGATCTTGGAAAGCGCTGTCCGCTCAAGGCACGCCCATGCACGGGTCATGGCAAGCGGACGCACACGGCAAAGCTAAAGTTTTGGAATGCTTGCTGGCAGAGCCCTGCAACATTGCTTGTCTTGTCTTGTGTGTGTGTATGTGTGTGTGTGTGTGTGTGCGTGGGGGTGTGTGTGTGTGTATATGTGTTTTGCTTCAGGGGAACGGAGCAAACGGACACGAAGGCTTTGTGAGCAGGTTCTTTCAAGCCTTCACGACAGCAGCTCGCTTTGTTGAGTTCTAAGGAAAAAAGGAAGCCTCGACTGATTACAGCTGTTCACAAAGTTCCAAAGCTAATAAAGTCCAAGGCTACTACCTGAGAGGATGAGCTAAAATCGACATAATTGTGACACTGAAAGCCCGTCCTCCCTTAGATAGTTACGCTTCGGCAACCCGTATGATGACAATCCCACGCAACTCTGGAACCACTGTCTGAAAATAAATGGCAAACGATAGCCTTGTCCTTGCATGCTCCATTACTTTTAGACCAGCAGCCGCACGGTTGGCAAGAACGATCACCCACTGAGCATGGTATCCGAACTGCAAGGCACCTCGGCTACACTGCAGCGCTCCATTCTGCCACGAAAGAGAACATGAACTCTAGAAGGCCGAAGGGCGAGAGGTGTCAGCTTGTACAGTGACCTGATTGACAAATGCCGGAATGTCGTAGCCAAGAGGGTCCTCTCGGCACCGTCAGCTATAATATGAGAAAGCACGGTGTTTAAGCGAGGTTGGCTAGGTTGCAACATGCCCAGATGCAATAACATGCAAGAAGCTCCACACAATGCAGTTGAATCGAAATGTGATTCAGAATTGCTGCAGCAGTTTGATCCATGCACGCCCCTTTCTCCCACATAGGGCTTGCTCAGCCCGGCAAGAACAAAGCTATTCCCGTCCAGTGCGGGGTTGTACGGAACTTTGGTGGCCAAAAACTCGATCAAGGCCAGGTTCTCCTTCCAAGAGCGCGTGACTTCAAACTTGCCAACATATGCTCTCGATTTGACACTCAGGCTTTCCAGTGCAACATGGCTGCTAACAAGGTCCTGTGTCTTGTCGTGGGCCAGCCACACAGCATAGCTCTGGACTGATGCTGCATCTGAAGCGGGTGGGTCCCATGAGACGGTACCCCCAACTTCGAATTCAGCCGTATCAGTGTCAGAAAATTGCACATTACCTGATGAAGGGCACAACGCGTTCAGGCTCAGCAGAGACAACGCGTCTGACTGCTTCAATCTTACAATATCTCTACTGCGGCCTTTACTTTCAAAAGTAGAAGCGCGAGCGGCAAGAGTGCTTGTTTGAGTGTTGATTTGCTTGCGGTAGTGGTTTGCTTGAGGCAATGGTTGGTTGTGAGCCAGCGGCGCAAGTGTCAATATTTGGCGCTGATGGGTAATGCCGGTAATGCAGTGCTATGCTTCAATTGCAGCTGGAAGATGGGCGCTCTATTTTGGCTCCATGGTACTTGCTGAGTTCTTAGCATTCTACTGCACCAGCTAGGTCTGCGGCCCTAAGTGGATCTCGCTCTACCATGCTGGAGTGCTGGAATTTTCTGATGCTTCAGCACTCAATGTGTCCAGTGAGCCCGAAGAGCCTGTTCATGTGTTTTCCCTTCGTCGAGAGCGGCAAAAGTTACAGCTAAACGCGGCTGTCTTGGGGCCTCACAATTCGGCTGACGAGATTTTGTACTCATGTTTTCTACAGGGCTATGCAACGTGTGATTCGCTGCGAGATGTGGCTGTCCAGCCGCGAGATTGTGAATTCTGATGATCGAGTTGCTAGAGCCTGCATTGCTGGGGCGTTTGTGTGTGAAAGAATGGCCAGAGTACGCGCAAGCTTCAACATGTGTCCGTGGACCACCAGACTTGTTACCTGCATTGTTCAATCCCAGGTGTCTACACTGCAGATTTCGTCTGCTTCGTGCAATTCCAACTGCAAAACTTCCTGACATCGAGATGCTCATAACCACTCACACTTGCAGAGTGCCATAGCGCCGGCGTCAACATTTACGGGGTGGACAGCTGTGGGCTGAGAACTCGCGGGGACAAACTGTTGTGGATGGCCTATTGGGAGATGCTATTGAGACCTGTCTTCCAAGCATACAGTTCGATCCTCGATTTCGGCATACCGCGTTCTCTTGGATCGGAGAACACCGAATTCTTGTTGTCTTTTCCTGTACGGCAAGCCTGGCATCTTGGTTCTTCTGGTCGTTACATGTTGCGCTCTGCTACATTGAAATTGTATGTCAGGGGTGTTTTGGGCAACTCGTCTGAGGTTGGGCTGCGGTTGCCCCACAGAACAGCTTTGCATGCTCTGTGCGTCATGTGGCACGCTGGGGAGTCTTGTGCTGTGGCTTTGCGGTTGCTTTTGATTTGCTCTCTCTCAAGCCATTGCAGATTCCACATGTGACGTTTGACCAGCTTGTCGCCCGAAAGCCCTAATCTACAGGATCTACACCACATGCATAGACACGCACAAGGAAGGTGTTTGGCTGCAGATGTCTAAGCAAGTCACAGTTTGGCCATCTGGCCCCATGCCCTTGGGCATACCAGTGCTAAGCAGGAACTCAGTCCCTGCGCGCACCTCCCACCTCGTCTTGTCCTGTGCATCACAGGGGACGGGCGGGCGGGTTTGAACAATCCTGGTCCAATCAAAACATCGAGGCACCTGAACAAACAGGACGACCTGGCAGGGGGACAGATAAGGGGACTACGACGTGCTGTACTCCTTAGCTTAGGGTTCGGGGTGTGCGCAGGCCAAAGCCCAACCTACCCCAGCGCAAACCATTCTGACCTATTGTTGCTATGGATATTGACTCGGAGACATCCGACGGTGGTGCCTTTGATGCAGCGCTTGATATTCGCGATCATGCCAATGTTCAGTTTCAACTTGCTTAATACCTTCAAGCGCCACCCACGGCATTCGCTGCTGGTATGCTTGCTGCGTCTTTCACGTGGTGCTTTGGTAGCCGCACTGTTGGCGCGAGCAAAGTGTTGATGTGCTTGTATCTTTGAAATATGGTGAGCACGCAAATAATTTGCTCTGAGCCTCAGCGACGTTTCGAGATGTGCCTTCGTAAGCGTAGACTAAGAAGGAGTGGCTGTTGCGCGGTGTGTTCTGCGCGTACGCAAGTGGTACACAAGTGGTTGTGTCCGGAAGCTTGACGCACACCTTGTGAGGTTCGAGTGTTCTGATCTGGTAAGTAATGTTGCACCCTGTTTAATGATGGGGGGCCCCCCCCCTGAACAAATAGTATTCCTCTTTAATAATTCGGCCCCCTCAAATTTGCCCCACAAGTAAAATCATATGGGCCCTCAGAATCTATGTAAGTTATCTTGATGGAAGCTTTTGAGTCTTGTTTGACTTGTGAGTGTTGAGCTTGTTTGCGTTTTGAGTGTTGAGCATTGAACCTCAGATCCACAGAAATCTTTGGCTTTCTCAGCATTTCAGAGCTTTCTCAACCACCCGCAGAGCACCTGAGTGAATCCAAGCTGCAATCAGTGTCAGTTGTGAGTAGGTTCTCAGTAAATTCAAAGGTTGAGTGCATTGTTTAAATCCCACATCTCAGGATGAAGGCTCAGCTGTTCAGCCTTAGGGACATCTCATGTCCGATGTCCAGCTCAAGGATCTCTTCTCAAATGAGAAGATTGCTGAGAGCACCCCTCTGAGGTTTGAGAAGGTCTTACATGAACCGAAGACCCTTTGCACTAAGTGCGGTGCTGAGCTGTGCATCAGCAGGTTGCCTTGGCAGTCCAGGTGCAACAAATGCCAAGAGCCCTAAACCGCCAAGGCAGTCTATCTCAGGTGGTTGGCTTAGGGCTAACCTGGATGCATCACCTCAGGATGGGCTTCTCCGTCCAGGCTCAGCTTCAGACAGTGCCTGAGGATGAGTTTTCAGAGGAGGCTAAGGTGATTCCTGCAGATCGAGTTTCAGACATTCTGCCTGATGCCTTGAAGATTCTGAGCTCAGCTCAGCTGACCTTCAACAACTTCCTCAGTGGTCGTGGCAACTCAGAGTGGGCGAGGGTCAGTCGTATCCAAGAATACCTCAGCATTCTGAGGAACCCAGGCGTGAGGTGCTGCAAGTGCTTGAGGATCATCAGGAGGCCTTCAGGAAGCTGAATGATCAGCAGACCTTAGTGGACTCTTTAGACAGGTTGATGCCTCTCCCTAGCTTTGACTGCAAAGGCTGTCACACAGGGCCCTTGCCTGAGGGATGGGATCTATTAAACCTAGACAAAGCTCGGGGCCTTTCAAAACCTCGGGCACAGAGGAATGGATCGCTTCTATGCTACTGGCTTCGCGCACTTCAACTGCTACGTCTGCTACGAAGGGGGTCTCGGATGAAGCGTCCGTAGAAACCCCCTCTGCTAAAGGTGAAATTTTTCCGACATGCATTCCAGCAGGTCCTCGCCTGCTAGGGGGCACAGGACCACTGAGAATCTGCAAGCTAGTTGGAGGAGATATAAACCCTTCCATGACGGTGGAGGCCTTTGCTCCCGGGCAGGTGGCCACACGAGACGAGAGAGCTAGCTGAAGGCGAAAATTGGAGCTGGCTCCGAGAGAAGCTTTTCACCGTTTTTGCTGGAGGACCAGCGGAGCTAGAGGAGGAGGTCTTCCGGACGGCGTCGTGGAGGCGAGGACGGCTGCTAGCTATTGCGAGATACAGCTCTGCAGAGAAAGCTATCGAGATTGTGGGGGACTGGATCGCAGCCCAAGATCTGGGATGCGAGGACCTGCTAGCGATTGCCTGGCCAACCATTTCGGCTAAGGCTGATCAGAGCTATCTTGCAGGCAGACCCAGATAAAAATTTTCTGCGACGGGCAGAGGAAGGGCTTCCGGTGGGGAGGATCTTGAAACCCCTACCAAGGACGCCCCACGTTTTTCGAGGAGCCATGAAAGTGGCCGCTAGATAGCGACGCCTGGCTTCTTCCGCTGCCGAGAAGTTTGAAGAGGAGATAGCTGAAGGGCTAATGGAGAAAATGCCCATGAACGAATTCCGCGAGCGCTATGGTGAGCTGTCATCGTGGAAGATGAGGAGATCGGAAAGAAGAGGCTAATCCATGATGCCACCCATGGCGTCCGGGTTAACTATCGAATCCGCTGAAGAGATAAAATAACGCAGATCTTCAAGATGATCAAGTCAAGTAAGTGGAGGCCTAAGGAGAAAACTCAGTTGATGAGGGCCCTGAGTGAGGCTGATGAGCCTGAGTCTCAGGGGGCTAAGTTCTTGAGCAAGCATCAGTGAGTTTGTGTTGCCTCAGCAACAAGTCCTTTTTTAGATGAAGTCTGAGTGATAGCTGCCTCAGCAATGAGGTGCAGCTCAGCTCCAGATTGATCAGATTTCAGCTTGTAGCGCTAGAAACGAGGTCTGAATCTGCATGCGCAGTTGGATTGAGTAGCTTTCAGTGGCGCATGCATTAGGTCAGCAATCTCTCAGTACTTATTGCACCTAAGCTTGTGTACGGGGATTTTTCTCATGTCGTGCATCTCAGGTCCTGCGACTCCTCAGCTGGCTGAGTATTCTGAGCAGCTATTCATATATTAGGTAATGAGTCAACTATGTGCATGGTGAAGTTTTAGCTGAAAGTCCCATCTGAGGCTCAGATATACATCCTCATGGCGCTCCTTCCTCATCATACTCCTCAAGACTCTGAGGAGTATTCTCAGAGGAGTTCAGGATGCTTTGTGGTGGATCTCAGGCATCGCAGAAAAACTGGCTCAGGTTGAGCGCAGACACCTGATTGAATCAGTCAAGTGCCTTAGTGAAGTGGCTTAGTTTGTTTTCCTAAGCTTCATGCATGGCAATTCAGGATTGGATCAGCCAGAAAGAGATGCTTGGGATTGCCTGAGGCACTTGACTCAGGTTTTCTATGAGTTTTATCCTCAGACTGGCGGAGAAGCAGCTGGGTTTAGGGCTTAGGGTTTGAGGTTTGTAGTTTAGGATTTAAGGTTTAGACACGCTCATCGCACAGGGCAGGCACGGCAAGAACTGTCCGGTCCGGGATCTCACTTTGGAGTAAGTCAGCGACTATCAACCAGCAACACTAGCCTTATTCGCGCCGACTGAAGCAAAACAGAAAACAACACTCTACGGCAAATAGTGCAGGGAAGAGCACAAACATAGCCCTTCGAATTAGCCACCTTGTTCTCTCACTTCACGAACTTCATGCACAGACTGATGCGATCTCCGACTTATCGGGGCCCTTATTCAGCATTCTGAGCAGTTCCACACTGCAAATTCGCACGCAGATGTTCCAGTATCGAAATTCCTTGCAGACATATCCAAATTCAACGCAGACATCACGCAGAAAACCACGACTCATCTTCTTGCAGAATGACGTGCAGTCAAATTCTCATCACACAGAACTGAATACGTGCCAGTCAAATTCTCGTCACGCAGGACTGAATACATGTAGTCGAGCTTGCTTCTTGTATGCAGCGAACCATCCAGCGTATCCAGTTTGTACTGCTGTCTTGTAGAACATTGGCTGTGAATCATCTGGCATGCATTACTTCTCCAAGTATTGTAACCCTTCAGGAAGTATTGCACTTGCAGAAATCCAGTCTGGCGACGTCCTGCGCCTGTAGATTCAACAGGAAGGTGCACAGCGAAATCCAGTGTCCGGGCAGGGTCGTTCCATCATATAGGAAGACATGCTGCCCAGATGAAATGTGCTGAACAGTATCTAACCAGGTTCGTGAAACTGCAGCCAGTGTCATGACGTATCTCGACAGGATTTGGATGTCCACTCTGATTGTTCGCCGCTTTGCTCTGTGCCATTCACGCAGTATGCCACTCTGCAGGCATTCCTCAACCCACATGCGTGCAGTTTCATTATGATGCTCTTGGCCAGGTGGTGCACAGCTGATGTACACCCGCACGTACCGTGTGCAGCCATGATACAGAATATTGGTGAGCGTCTCCCCTGGGATAGCCGGCACAGCATTAGCGTTAGCGTGTCTTGTACCTGCTGTGACTGGTGTATCAGTCAGGTTTTGCTCTTCCAGACGCACCGGGGTCAACACCATGGCTTTGCGCTGGCTACTGGCTCACTACCAACCCGGAAGACAAACCATTACCCAAATGAAACCAACGCCCATTTGCTCATAAGGAACATTGACCCAAAAGACTTGTAGCAATTTGGATTTAAGGTTTAAGGTTTAGGGTTTAAGGTTTAGAGTTCAGATTTTAAGGCGTGGGGTTGGAGGTTTAGGGTTTGGGATTTAAGGTTTGGAGTTTAGGCTTCAGGGTTTACGGTTCAGGGTTTGAGCTTTATCGTTCAGGATTTAAGGTTTCTAGTTTAGGGTTTATGCTGAGCAGGATGTGGGGCTGCTGAGGAACGAGTGGCTGAGAATGCATGCCTCAGCATTGGCTCCTATTTGGAAAGAAAGGCTGCTCAAACTCAGCACTCGTTTGCAGAAGGAGCTGGGCCTCAGGGAGAAGGAGCTAGCCACCATGGCTGAGAGGGCTCTGGCAGCTCGTACTGAGGCTGAGAAGAGGGTTGAGGTCAACAAGAAAGCCTTAGAAGCAATGAAAGACCTGGCCTCAACAGCTGCCGAGACAGCCCAGCAGGCCCTCAAAAAGATCACCCATCTCAGCAAGGAAACCCTGGCTAAGATTAGTGCCTTAGAGCACTCANNGGTGCAGATGGCAGTCCAGCTGCCTGAACTGTGATCCTTACAAAGCCCTTACGTAGGTACTGGGTGGCCTCAGAGGCAACAGTGGGAGGCCTTGTGAGAGAGTTTTTGCTGCATGTTAGGGTTTAGGGTTTAGGATTCACTCAGAATCTGGAGTTCCTGCAGGACCTGAGGAGCTGAAAGAGGCCTTAGAGAAGGCCAAGAAAGCCTGAGCAAGTCTC
>CAJNIZ010010842.1:0-11673 GCA_905231905.1 Symbiodinium pilosum | reverse complement strand
GTTTAGGGTTTAGGGTTGAGATTTAGGGTTTAGGGTTTGGGGTTTAGGGTTTAGGATTTAGGGTTCAGGGTTTAGGGTTTAGGGTTTAGGCATAAACCTGGAAGCCTAAACAAGTCGGCAATATCACGCTGCTGATCCTCCCTGCCACCAAACACGGCAAGTGCCTCAAAAGTATGAATCGCGGGCCCTATAGCAGCTATAGTCTGAGCTCCTAGAATGCCCTTAATAGCCCGTATAGTATTCTCGTATATACAATGCCTTATATAACCCCCCTTTAAGGAGTTAAGGCTACAGCTCATATGGCAGTTTCCCAAAGTAGGGCATATAGAACCTCAAATACGATAGTCCTTATTATGGGGACTCAACAAACAGGTACCCGTAATTTTGGAAAGCCCCAGATCGGCAGTAAATCAACTACAGTGCTAGGGCAATGCACGATCAATCGGCAAAAGAAAGGCTCCTCTACATTCCCAAAACTACCGTATCTTATATGGGCCCTCACGCCTAAACCCTAAACAGTAGTTTCCATTTTATTTTGCATTGTCCCTATATAAAGCCAATATTCCATCTATCAAGATAGCCATCAGCTCCCCATGAAACGCGCCCAGCGCGAAGCACTTGCGGGCTCCGACACTGCAGGCATCTGCGAAGCTTTCGGCTGCACCTCCCGCAAGTCAGGGGAGGCTGGCCAGGATGGGGAAGTACTGTTCTGAGCAGCCCGAAGTGTAGGCAAGGTCTTCCCCCAAGACGCGGTGGGTCTACTGTTAGAGGCAGTCTCCGCCCCTAAATGATGGGACCCAAACATTGAATCTCCCATGTTTTGGGAGGTTTTGGATCCCAGGGCCCAGGCAGGTGGAGATCGGGCCCAAGAGCTGCTAGGCTCACTGCTGGGCAACTCATCTTCGTTCGGCCTCCTTGTCTTGCTAGGACCTGCCAGGCGTGATCTTCAAGGATCTGAAGTACTGCTCAGTAGGGAAGAAGAGGGTAGGGTACTTCATATTGGGATAATATAAGGTAATATAGGGATAGTGGAAAAGAAAAGGGAAGTCACTATTTAGGGTTTACGGTTTAGAGGGTTGGTTCTATACTTGGAATTGGAACTACGATTTGGGTTAGTCTTCCTAATCAGGTACTGAGGAGCCAATGGGTTTGGGTCTGTAGCCAGAGGAAGTAAGGAAGCTGGAGACCCTATAAACCCTAAATCCTCAAACCCTAAAACCCTAAACCCCTAAAACTCTAAACCCCAAAACCCTAGATCAGGCAGCGGGGGATTCTTGGGACTGCGCTGCGCTGAAAGGAACTTCTTGATGAAGCGCATCCTTTATGCCAGGCCGGGAACCGGGTGTAGGAGTTTAGGGTATAGGGCTTAGGGTTTAGTGCGTTAGCGTTTAGGGGTTTAGGGCTTAGGGTTTAACGGTTTAGGGTTTAGGGTTTAACAGTATAGGGTTTAGGGTTTAGGGTTCGGCATCTCAAGTCCGAGCATTCACTCAAAGATCAGCTGTTCCAAGTATCAGGAGAATACCCACTCGCCCATGGGGTCCCACAACATTAAGAAAACATAACCTATACCCTAAACTCTACATTTTGAAGCCTAAACTCTAAGCCCTGAACCCTCAACTCTCTAAGCCTTGAACCGTAAAGTCTAAGCTTTGAACCCTAAACACCAAGCCATGAGCGCTAAACTCTAAGCCCTGAACCCTAGACTGCCCTGGACCATAAATGTTAAACCCTACCTTAAACCCTAGGACCTAAACCCTAGGCCCTAAACCCTAGGCCCTAAACCCTATAGGCCCTAAACCCTAGGCTCCTTGCGGCCCTGCGAAAGACCTTGCCTCACAATGTGACCTTGCCCACTAAATTCTGGACCTTGCCCACCTTGCCCACTAGATTTTGGACCTTGCCCACTGATGCATATAATGTATACACTGGCCTATATTCCTGGGGAAGCCTATCTTAACACTCACCCAGGGCCATAATACAAGTCCTTCCTCGTATAAAGTACTTGGAGGTGGATGGGAGGACATCCCGTCTTCTGGCTCCTGGCAACTATACTGAAGACTGCTCAGATCCCCACATACGCGCAACCCCTAAATCTGAAAGAACTACGGACCCTATAAACCCAAAACCGCATGAACCCTACATACCCTAAATTCCCAACCTTAGACCCTGTACACCCAAGTCCCTGAAAGCCTACAACATTCAACGACTTACCTGACTGCTGTACCTTCACCCGGGCTGTCCTTCCTTTTCTGGTACACTTCACAAAGGGCTAACGGACATCTGAACTGGAAAAGACGCTCAGGGTAGAAGACTCTCAGCGTGAGGGATGCCTTCACCGTCTGCTGCTTTGCTGTCCTTGCTAGGTTAGGGTTTAGGGTTTAGAGGTTCCAGATTTAGGGTTGAGCGTTTGGGGTGGAAGGTTTGCGGGACTTTGAGTTTGGGGTACGGATTTGGGCTTTGGCGTAAATACTGTGTCTTCTAGCGTTGCAAGGGTTGCTTGTGCTTGCGGGCTCGGCAGGTCAGGATGTATTTGGGGTTTTGGGTTTGGACTTGGCAGCCAAGGCGCGGGGGAGGGGTGTAGGGGTGGGTTGAGGCACACAAAACCCATCATGAGCAGAACTGTTGGTCGTTTAGTCTCTGCAAAATGAGCATGCTGCAGCCTAAACCCTATATAGTCCCTATATGGCCCTACATAGCCCCTATCTAGCCCTATAGTCCCTATATAACCTCCGTATACTTAAGCTTCAAGGCCCCCAAGTAGACGAATTAGCGCAAATCTGTGAACAGCAGTGCAACAGCAACCCTAAACCCTAGAAACTGAAGCCAAAAACCCTGAACACTGAAAACTGAAACCCTCAACCTAAAAACTCCTAAAAACTGAGCCCCTAGACCAAAAACCCTAAAAACTGAAAACCTAAACCGTAAACCAGAAACCTGAGGATCCAGCCTTCCGCTTTCGGCGTGCGCCCACTGTCCAACCATCCTAAAGGCTCAGGCTTTCGGGCGTCGAGTAAGGGTTTAGGGTAAAGGGTTTGGGGTTTAGGGTAATATAACCCTAACATAACCCTCATATAACCCTAACATAACCCTAGTATAACCCCTACATAACACCAAGATAACCCCCAATGTTGGGTAATTGGGGCTTTGCCTAAACCTCGAGAGGTAGGCAACCCATGGCCAAACACACTAAGAATGGCCAACAAGACCTTTAACTTGTCTACATTGTTTACATACCGCTACCTTGGGGGGTTTAGGAATTTACGGGTTTGCCGGGTTCAGGGCGTAGGATTTTTGGAGCAAAGTTGGGAATAATTATGCCCGCATGCAGCACTCATAGCATCAACAGGAACAACAGATGGTGCACAGCTTTGGGTTCAACGTGATTTCACGTCTATTTGGGGTTAACAGTTCTAAGATTCCTGGGCACAGGCCCGGCGGCGTTCAGCATCAAACCGCCAGGGATGCAGCAAAGCTGCTTTAAAAAAAAGGTTTCCTGCTACCTGACAGCCAGAAACGTACTTCAGATGTGGGTTTGGGGTTTAGGGTTTAAATCTTGAGTCTCCGTTTGACCATGTGGTGCAGTCGCCGTATATAGTGCTATAAGTGCAGTCAGTTTCAGACAAACATGCTAAAGAACGAGGTGGACCGGGACTGATCATCTGGATCAACATTCCGCACTATACTGGGTACTGGGAGGCAGACCCTCTGTACCATCTCTAGGATACTACACCTTCCATGAACTCCTGGAAGTAACTAACATGTAGGGGTACCCTGTTGGGAAGGTTTATGACTCCTTGCTTGCAGCACATTTTGTCGCATCCAAACCTCTTGGAAACACACACTAATTGTATTCCTCATATTGGTGAATGTCTAAAATTGGGGCTTCTACAAGGGATCTGAGGCTTAAACTTAAGTAGAACCCTAAACCCTAAACCCCTAAACCCTTAACCCAAAATCCTGAACCCTAAACCCCTAAACCCTAAACCCAAATCCTAAACCCTAAACCCCTAAACCCCTAAACCCTAAAGCCTAAAGCCTAAACCCTCTGTGGCCATGCCCACGCTGTTGAGAGCCAGGCCCCGAATGTCGTGGCATAAGACACATCCTTACGAGCTGCAGCCGAGTTAGGGCTCAACACCTCCTAGCTTAGGGTTCAAGGCTAGGATGTTGGGTATATGGGTGATAGTCGAAACTCCTAGTATCCCCCTTAATAAGCCCTATAGTAGTCCCCAATACAATCCCCTATATATTCCCCTTTAAGGAGTTTAGACTATAGCTCATATGGTCCCGGGCTTAGAGTTTAGGGTTTAAGGTTTAAGGCTTAGGGTTTAGGGCTCAACACGTAAAATTCATCTCCAGCCCCTGACCTGCAGGTACCAAACCAAAGGGCACGAAAGCCCTATGTATGGTAAGATCTTTGCTTATGGTCTTGCTTATGTATACACTCACCTGAGGACCCCATTTTCCAAAACGAAAAGAATTCCCCTGCCTCAGAAACATGCTAAACCCTAAATCGCAAACCCCAAAAACCCTAACCCACATATTCGAATCTTACTTCAAGTGAGCTACAGTCAACATTTCCCATAAAGCCAATGGACATGGGTATTCATCAGGGAATGTGTGTTTTCGGGACTTTACTAAAAACTCTAGACCCCAAACCCTGAACGTTGCCGTCTTCTGACTTTGCCTCGTCGCAAGCCGCCGCAGCGGCCCTCTGCGTTGCATTGGGAATTTCGCAGAAATGAGCCTGGGTAGACAAAAGGGCCTAGGGTTCCCTATATGAGCTATAGTCTAAGCTCCCTAAAGGGGGTTATATAGGGAGTCTTATAGGGTTATTACAGGGGATACTAGGAGTTTAGACTATGGCTCATATTGCCCGAATAATCATCCTTTTGGGAGTGTTGTGAACCCCTCGTTACCAACATGAAGGCGATGCTCAAAACTATTAGGAAGGGAAGTAAAGGGAACCTGAGCAACCAATGCCACACCGATCATGGGAAAATCCTGCATCTCCCTGCGGAACAAGGATACAATGCCGTATTTTTGGTCATGCAGGTAAGTTTCGAGTTTGAGCTGCTTGCTTGTAAAGAACCCTGTCCAGCAGCTTGAAAAGCCATACGGCAGGCCCCTTGCAGAAAGGCTCCTGCCCTCAGTCAGTCGTCACCCTTACCATCTGCGCCACAGACCCATGGGTTTGAGGGGCTTGGACCTAAACATTAAACCCTGATCTGATCCCAAGACACACAAAGTCCAGCGGCAAATCTCTCATGCTAGATAGCATCCTGCATGATCCTTTACCTGAACTCTGAATTATGGGTTTAAGGGCTTCGGGCTTATGATTGGAGGTTTAGGTTCAGAGTTTAGGGCTACAGTGTACGCAGGGTCATGCAGGATGTTGTCCATCAACTATCGGTTTACAGACTTCTCTGAATGTTGCCTGTGATAAGATTATAGTTGTAGGGATCAAGGTGACGGGCAGATTTGGGGATGGTTCCGAAAATATTATAGTAGCTTCCATTTTCTTTTCCATTATCCCAATAGTCTACCCTATTATATTAAGCTCCAGGACCCTTGAACCCTAAAACCCTAAATTATAGGTCCCCGTTGGGGGCTCTGCTTTCAAGCGCGATGAGCCCGTGACCCACTTTGGCGCCAGATCTGCTGTGGCCGGAGAACTAGATGGCCTCGTTGATGGGAGAATTCTCGGAATCCCAATATGGATACAAGAGGGTTTGCACCAGTAAGGGCTCTCCCAAATAAAACTTCAGTTCTTGCGGTACACATTGCAGTCCAAGACTTTCTCCATCCAGAAGAGGCTTTTGGATGCACAGAGGCACTTAAGACATCACCTTCCGTCAAGAGAAGGACAGCCCAAGGCGGGTCGTTAGGGAGGCCGCTGCCTCCTGATTGTTCTTGGGGCCACTTCTGAATGATGCTTCCTACCTCCTATGGTTCCAGTTCCTGCTTGAGAAATGATTTTGGTGGCTACTTATAGTGAGTGCCTTCTGCAAAAGAGCCAGTGATCCTTTTGCAAATTGAACAGTCGTGAGTCGGGAGTCTGTCGAAATCATCTGTATGTCATCCTTGACAAGTCCCCTCATAATCCCCTTCTTATCCACATGTATTTCTAGGGTCCGTGGAGATCTCTTTTTTCCAGAAAATCCAACTTCTGGAGAGCCTAAACCCTAAACCGCCTCATCTCCGCAGCAGCATGATTTTGCAGCGGCTGCGGCTCTGCCTGTTGTGCTCAGAAAGATTGTGGGTGACGGAAATCTTGCACCAACTTATGATGGGTCTTATAGCCTTATAGCCCAAGCCCCTGACCCTAAACCCCGATATTATGTTCTATACCCCTAAACCCAAATCCTAAACCCTAAACTGCCCTATACCCCCAATACAGTAATTACAGTATGTTGGGAATCTTGGGAGGCACAAGGTTTCCTGTCATAACGGGCCCTGCTGGTTGGGCTCCCAAAAGCTTGAGGTAAACCTTGCGGGGGGGCCCTCGTCATCTATGGAGATACTGAGATGCGCCCAATGCTTCATACCAAACCCTAGGGCTCCAGTTACCTAAGTAATGGGAACTGGGCTCTATATTCCCTATAGTTACAAAGGCCAGTAACCTACTATTTAGGCAACTGGAGCCCTAGGGAAAGTTAGCTTTATGGACCCCAATGTCCAAGCCAAGGGACTTACCTTGCAGAATGGTGACCGCAAAGCCGGCCACACAATCCGCACATAAAGTTAGGTCCTCTGCCCTGACCATGTAACCAACATCTGATGGATTTCAACCCGAATTCAAGTTCCAAAATGAAGGGCCAACAACAGCATAAGCCCCTATAAGTTTCAGCCCTCTCTTTCTATCTCACTCCCACGTCTCAGGCCCTTGAGACAATCTCAAGCAGACAAGCTATGCCTGACTTTGCCGGAAGTCATCTGCTCTTCTGAGCCGCAGTGCCTCCGCCTGCAAGATCTCAAGGCGTAGACACTTGTTTTATCTGCTTCTTCTTCGGGCGTATTCAAAGTATTTGTGCGTGTTTTGTTTTAGAAAACAGGAAAATATAATCTTAATCCAACACCGACCCAATTTTCCCCCATCTTAATGATTGCTGCCATGAACAACCACTCACATTCTTCTCGCTGTTAGTGCGGCATGAGGGAATATACCATATCCGGATTATATGAGCTATAGTCTGAACTCCTAGTATCCCGCTTAATAACCCTTATAATACTCCCCCATGTAACCCCGTTGAAGCAGTTTAGACTATATTTCATATAAAGATTACATAGGGATGGTATTCTCTTATTCCCCACTACACCAGTAAATCTTCTTGCGCTGGCTGATGAAATCTTTGCAGTTGTGGGGCTCGAACTCGGGCTTTGGTGATCACAGGCTCCGGGCTTAGGACATCAAGAAGGGTTTAGAGTTTAGGGTCCAACGCCCAAAATTTGGGATGGTGGCCATAGGCTCCCCTATATAGGGCAGGCGTCACCAGAATCTCTTTCTAAATACATGTCCTCCCATGTGAGCTGTAATCTAAACTCCTAGTATCCCCCTTAATAACCCCTATAGTAGTCCCCTATATAATCCCTATATAGTCCCCCTTTAAGGAGTTTAGACGATGGTTCATGTGACAAAGGTGCACCAGTGGTCTGGGACAGCGGCCCAAGGCTCTGGACTTGGAAGCCCCATGTGCTTTTCGAGCTCTTGGTGTCTAAGGCCAAGCAGATCCCATGTTACAACCAGTGAGAGGACCCTGGTTTTTTGATAATGGGCCATAAAAACCTGTGATATTGGGATAGCCTTAACTGTGACACTGCCAGACATGTTCTAGAGTTACTTTATGAATTGGCGTGAATTGCCTCAACCCTCTGCAGATGCCACACCCGAAGCTCTAAACTCTAAACTCTGGCGTGCCCCTACCCTAAATCCTAGACGGTAAGCCCTACACCCAAAGCCCTCAACCCCAAACTCTAGTGGCCCCCTTTGGCACGATTGTAGGCATTGCCAGGCTCCGACTCGGCGAACACAAGAAGATGGGTCTTTCCATAGATGGAGGGCTTCGATATGAGCTGTAGTCTAAACTCCTAAACCCTAAAGCCACAACCCTAAACCCTAGAGTTCAGTCGATATCTCATATGGACCCCTACAAGATGCAGTCCTTATGATAGGGACTTCCCAAAAAGAGACCCGTCAGCCCCAAACCCTATTCATCCCTAGGTTTAGGCTTTAGGGGTTTAGGGTTTATGGGTTGAGGGTTTAGAGTTTAGGGCTTAGGGTTTAGGAGTTTCCCTGAGACCCTAGGGCCTAAGCCGTAAAGTTGCCTCGGTAACCCCTAATTGAGCTATCGTCTAGAGTCTAAACTCCTAATACCCCCCTTATAACCCCTTACAGTAGTCCCCTCTACAATCCCATAAATAGCCCCCTTTTTACGGAGTTTAGATTATGGCTTAGGCCAATCCTCCCCTTAGCAATAGCTCCTTAATATGGAGTTACTTAATATTATGGCTCATATATCCCCTTCACACCCCGTGAAGGGAGCCGTCCTCTTTGCCTTTCGTGTAATTGAGCTGCTGGACAATTTCCCTGAGCTCTCTTCCAGCTGTACCTGACGGGTAGCTGTAACCAACATACAGGTGTACGTATACCAGAGTCATAATAACCCCTAAATGGTCATAATTGGGATATTTGAGCTATTACCCTGAACCTCCAAATACCCCAAGACAAGGGATAAAGGGCCGTTGTATTTGGGCTGTACTACCGGCAGTTAAAGGATCTCGCTCTACATCCGACCAGCGTGGACCTTGCAGTATGAGCTGTAGGTATCAGGACCTACAAAGAGACATCTGATCTTGAGGGTTTGGGCTTTGGGGCTCGAAAATGTGAGCTGAAATTGCAGCCATCTCTATCACTGGGGTGCTAGTAAGCTTAGCCGGCTCCGGCCTATTGTCATGTTGGCCTTCCTTGAGGGGGTATATGCATAGCGTGCAAACAGAACAGACACTACAAGCCGATAGTTGATGATTGTACTGTCCTCGTATCACTCCTACATGATGCCGACATCTCCCCTTTCCGGCCCAAACCATATGGTAGGTTGTCAAAATCGTAGGCCGTGTTTGGGGTCCTTGGTTCAATACGGCCCTAGTATTTTGCATTGGGGTACCCCAAAACCCTACACTCCCCAATAATTTTGACAACCGCCAACCCCTCTTTCAGGCAAAGCTGCCGGAGGCCAGCACGGCCTTCACGGACCTGGGAAGGCTCGTTTTCGTATCAGACCGCGTAAGAGTTATGCGTGCGAAGCCGTGGGACCCTGTATAGGTCCTAGAACAAGGCACTGAGAAAAGCTCTAAGATAGAATTCCGAAAGGAAGTCCTTGAGCTAGGCTTCTGAAAGTAGGGTAGTTGATTTTAGCACACCCTATGTAAGGCTGACGGCTTCAAGATGCGGGTATAGTACCTCGAGGTCTACTGGGGTTGCTCAGGTTTGCAGGCGTTGGATGGAAGGTTGGGGGCAAGGCAAGGGGGGGAACCCCCAAATTTGGGACCCCGTCTTGGAGTCCACCATAATTAATCATGATTAGAATTATAATGTATTGGGGTAGGGGAGGGGGCCTGTTTCCGGAAACTCCCGTGTGGTTAGGGCATCTGCTGCGCCTGGACATATTGGTTTACTTGCCACCTGCTTCCAACTCCTACAGGGTGCCTCGGCATCCTTCAATCCTTGTCATCAGACGCCACACAGCAGGACTCCTGTAACTTTGAGAAACTGATCACAGGCAGGCAAAGAACAACATCCAACCCAAACTAGCTCTTGTCAGACCATAGTAAGCCCGAGCATGAAACAGCAACCCTAAAGAAACCTCATCGTACCATACCCATGTATCTTTGACCACTTCTGTTTCTAGAAATACTGGTGTTTTTTTGCGGGGCAACGGGTTTGGACCAGCAAACAGAAGAATCCGACGTAAGATGCATCGATCCCGAATTTCCACCGCATACGGATATTGTCGTCCTTCCTTGTTACATCGTCGCTGAGTGCGACAACTTGGATCAAAAGCAAACACAACTCATCCCACGTGCGCCCATGATATAAGCTTCAGATGTTCAGGATTAGGTGCGTGGCAACACAGCCGCAAAGGGGTTGCAATTAAGGAGCTGAAATTCAGTCAGCATAACATCGGCATATAGTAAATAGGGTTTCCCATGCCTTGGGGACTATCCTGCGCCACTCAAAACACTACGCATGGTAAGATTCGACATTTCTTGTTGGGGGAGATAATGTATGATCAGCCTTTCAGAATCACCACCCCAGATGAACCCCACTGTCACATGGCCGTTGCTGTGAAGACTTGCATCCCTCCATCTGCATGATCGGCACAGCCTTCAATTTTGAGAAGTCACACATCATGCTCTAAAGCCTACACCCCCGATCTCCAATTGAATCCCAACCCTGGACACCAAATGCCAAAACCTGAAACTCCAAAGCAAAGACTGTGGACGCTGAACCTGAAGCCTAAAACCGAAAACCTTAAACACCAAACACCCGAAACGCTAAATCATAAGCCCCAAATCCTTGACTCATACCTGCCCAACCCTGACGCCCTAAAGTTGACCTTAGAATATCCGTAACTCCTCCCGGTATATATAGATATATATATATATGTACTTATTCATATATACATCCCCTATACCCCGATGTATGCCCCCACATACCACCCATGCCCCCCAATATTCCCCCAAAATCCCGCTACATGACCCTGTATGTCCCCAATGTCTCCCCCGCGTATCTCTATATCCCACACATGGTCCCATATGTGCCCACATATCTCCTGTGTTTTCATACAAATGTGTGTGCATATATATATATATATTAACTGTATATACACACCCATATCCCCCTTGTGGGGGCGTAGTACTAAACCCTGAAGCCTAAACCTTAAACTCTGAACACCATAAACCTTAAACCCTGCACCCTAAACACTTGGAACCCTAGAACCCCAAACGCTCAACATCTCAAACCAGAAACCCTGAACCCCGACCCCCAAACACCTTAAACCCTAAACCCAGAACACTTTAAACTGGGCTGCTTTTTAAGGACCTTAAATTGAATTACCATAAAAGGTATGTATACTAAATAATAGGGTTTTCCCAAATTAATAACGTAAAATGAGTTCCTCTACAGCAACCCAGTGAACCCTAAACCCAAAACCCTGAACCCTGCACAAATTAATCCCAAAACCCTTAACCCTTACCTAAACCCCTAAAATGTGTACAATAATAGCCCTGAAGCCCATAGTAACAGCCATAAATGGCCATTACCTTACATACCTTTGGGGTACAGGTACCCTAAACCCTAGACCCTTAAACCCTTAAAACCCTTAAACCCTTAAACCCTAAACCCTTAAACCCTTGAACCCTTAAACCCTTAAACCCTTATACCCTCAAACCCTTATACCCTTAAACCCCTAAACCCTTAAAACCCTAAACCCTTAAACCCTTAAACCCTCAAACCCTTAAACCCTTAAACCCCTAAACCCTTAAACCCTTAAAACCCTTAAACCCCTAAACCCTTAAAACCCTTAAAACCCTTAAAACCTTTAAACTCCTAAACTCAAGGGCCGAGGCTGCTTGGCCCCGCAGAGCTTACCTTGCTTTCGGGATTTGGAGGCT
>CAJNIZ010010841.1:192-11674 GCA_905231905.1 Symbiodinium pilosum | reverse complement strand
CCGCCACCGCCACAACCACCGCCACAACCACCGCCACACGCCACCGCCACCTGCCACCCGCCACTCGCCACTCGCCACCCGCCACCACCCCTGCCGCCGCTGCCGCCACCTCATCATAATCACCATCCTCATCATCATCATCATCATCATCATGATCATGGTTGTCGTCGTCCTCCTCCTCCTACTCATCATCATCATTCTCCTTTCTAATGCAAGTTGCCTGCGAAGTCCATTTCCATCCATGTTGCATGACACAGCTATGGAGAAGACTTGAGCATTTTTGGTACTGGTGACGGCATGTCCGCGTCATGCCATGTTGTAGCCAGCTTCGACGAAGGACTCCTTGATAACCTGGAGAAACTTAGTGGTGTCTTTGAAGCAACCCTTCGGAATGAGGAGCTGGTTGAAGCACGTGTGCGCTTCAAGGTGCGCACAGACTGGCATTGCTGTCAGCTGCCCAAATTGGGCTGGATTTGTCTCCCAGCCTTTTGGAGGGTCGCTGAAGGAACCGGTGAAGAAGTGTAGGAACTGGTTTACCGGCCGATGGATGATAGGCATTGTCTCATCCACATGCTCCGCGCCGAGCTGATCCAATGCGTCCTTCAGCACTTGTTTGTCTTCAGTAGTCCAGTTTCCTGTGTACTTGGCAAAGCTCAGCAGCCCTTCCATGTCAACCTGGGAATGTCCTTCTACCATCCGCTTCAAGCTTGCGCCATCGGGAATGTGATCCCAAAATTCTTGGGAGTGTATGTGCTCGCGAAAGCCTTCCACAATCTTGTCAACCGGTTTTTCAAAGCCGTGGTGCCACCTGTGTTGGCACTTCAACTCAGTGTACTCCCGGGCTCTGCTCGATGGTACCAAGTCTGTTGGCTGAACTCCGTCTGGGGCCACTTCCCCCCACTCCACGTAGAGATGCTCCCAAGTGGCCATGTCGCGGTACAAGGGCTCATAGCAGCTTGCCTGTGTGTAGCGTTTGGACACAGGATCTTTGACCCCATCACATTTCTGCCAGCCATAGGTCTCCAAGACCCCGCTTCTACGACCAAGAATGCTCGCAAGGTTCTCGCAAGCCTCGATGGTGTCATTGGAGCTGTAGTGCGGAATGTGTTGAGGCTGCACCGCATGGCCCTTCAAGCTGCTCTCGTAGATCAAGGGGTGGAGACTCACAGGACAGGCTGTCAGGGTGCTGATCACATAGGCTCGCGCTAGAAACTGACCAAGGAAAGAATACAAGACCTCAATCTCTGTTGATGTTGATGCGCTGGCATTGATCTCTCCGATGGGCGGGACCGCGTAGCCAGACGGCAGCTGCTGGAGCAAATAGTTCGTCTGGTTCACGACGTCCAAGCAGCGCAGGCCATGCCTGATGCACTCGTACCCGTCATTCTCGACATCCTTGGGTGCCAACGCAGAAAGGAGGACCCCTTGAAGCAGTTCTCGGCGCAAACCCCCGGCGTCCATCCCCGGCTGCTCTTTGCCCTGAACTTTGAACACAACGTGGAACTCTGGCGACTTGCCATCAAAGCCGGGGTCGTCCCAGTCCATCACCCAAGGTGCAGGACTCCAACCACTTTGCGTGGCTAGCCACATGAACTGCATGAAGTCTGACCAGCTATCACCCCTCTGCACTGTGAACTTGAAATTCCTGGATGCCCTCTTGGCGGTACCAAACGCCCGCTGGGCAAAACTGCGCACACCGAGCTCAAGAGAGGGCAAGTTTTTGGCCTCGCGTTGTCGGTTCTCTTCCCGAATGGCATCTAGGGGCTGCTGCCACTGCCTTGACTTCCAAGCAAGGTCCATTTCCTGGAACAAGGCCTGCGACCCCCGCTTGCAAAGGTCGTCTCCCATCCAATAATAAACATCGCGGTATGCCTTTGTCGGCGAGTCCAGATGCTTTGAAGCTGCCACGAGCTCCACAGGGCGGCGCACATGTCGATGGCACGCCTCATCCCCTCGCAGATACCAAGGAGGCGTGCTGCCATCGTGGGCAAAGTCTATCAAGTCCCAAGGTGTCTTTGGGGGTGCGGTCACGCTCCAGGAAGTGCTCCGAGTTCTCCCATCCTCGTCGGCTTTCACCAGGCAGCCGGCAAAGGAGGGCCAGCAGGCCGAGCCATAGAACTCTGGATGATCTGAGTTTCACAAACATTGCAAGTCTAATAGAAAGCAGGTTTGAGCAACTGTAGAGGCGACTAGGCTGCCTTGCAATCTACACTCAAGCTGCACAGAATGTGGCCTCCGCGAACAGCACTAGGAGGGGCCGGGAGTCGTTCTTCTCAATGCTGCTTGCCACCTCCTGGACGAGGTTCAGGATTAAGGACAAGAATGAAGCCCATTTCAACCATGCCCGCAGCAACTGGTAGAAGCGCTAGATTGTAGATTTGGCCTCAAACGCACAGCTGGAACCCTGTCTGGCCTTTGGTTAGCTGGGAATGAAGGTAAGGAACCCTAAACTCCAAACCCCAAACCCTACATACATATATATATATATATATGGATAGTGATATATAGTAGCTTCCATTTTATTTTCCATTCTTCCGAGCTAACCAGAAGCCAGCTTTGCGCGTAGGACACACAACCCACATCTCTACGCTGTCAACTCCAGATTCACACTCCGAAGCTCCGAACACTCTCAGGTTGGTGAAAGTCTTGGTTTAGGGTTTAGGGTTCAGGGTTTAGGATTTATGGTTTAGAGAATTGAAACAGATATGGCTGTAGTTTCTCATGATCGTTACAAATTATGGAGAGGTCCGCATCCATGACGACCCCTAGAGTACTCCATCTCAATCCCGCAGTAGTCCTCACTACCGGCCGCTAGCTTACAGCACCTTGGAAGAGATGGTCCCTGTATGATCCCCTTCTGGGGGACCCCATAGTTCACCGTGTATCCCTAAGGTACCAAATGCACGAGTTTACAGACAGTCCATCATAAGGAGCTCCTACAGTTATGACTCCCAAACCCTGGCTTCTAAACCCCGTAGTCCCCCTTGAGTAGATAGAATATGGGGTATATTGGATTTTCTCATGATTTTGGATGATAACGGTCAATTCCACTATCTGCTCAAGGGGAACTAGAAGCCCCGAGCTGTCCTGGAGCTCACTGCGTCGGATGTTCGCAAGACAGAGACCGCTGGAGACGTAGCCGCACCTGCGCGAAGTTGGAGGGACTGGCCTTTGGTTAGCTAGGAATGAAGGCATGGATCCTTAGAGCAGTCCGCGTACAACTTATCACCCACTATAGCAGTTTCCATGTTCTTGTCCATTCCTTCTGAACCCTAAACTCTAAACCCCAAACCCTATATATAGTAGCTTCCATTTTCTTTTCCATTCCTTCAGTGTCAGTCCCAGCTAGGGGAAAGCTCCGCTCGACAGCTTAAGTGAGCTTCCACGAAACAAGGGGACGTGTAGGGACTCGGGTGCCCCTTGGAGTAAATACACAATACGTATACCTATACATATATATATATATATGTATACATGTAAGCTGTAGTCTTAACTCCTTGAGGGGGTTTTATAGGGGATTATGTAGGGGACTACTATAGGGGTTACTAAGGGGAAACTACGAGTTTAGACTTGGCTCATATAGATATATATATAGAGAGAGAGAGAGAGAGAGAGATATATATATATATACTGGGTCGCAGGCGGGGGGGCTAGATGCAACTGCAGCCTACTTATTGCAATGTTGTAGCTAGCTGTGTTCTTGTAGGGTTTCAAGCCGCGGTCGCTTAATGCCGATGAGCTACCTTAATCATGGTCAAAGTAAAAGTAAAAGCGTGCCATACCAACAGACGCATAGCCCAACTGATCTCCCAACATGGCCTGTGTTGCGAACTCTTTTAACTACCTACGAAGGTCATGGCCAACGATGGCCCAAAGATGAAGCTGCTCAGTACGTTCGGTGTTCTCGGAAGGCACGTTCTCCACATGAGCTACACTCCAAATTTCCCCAGATAATTCATGGACAAGGGTTCCTTATTAGGGACTATGCTAGGAACTATACTAAGCTATAAGAGGAACTCGTAAATCTACTGTTTAGGGTCCCTTCATAGGGCTAATGTTGACAATGGCTTATACGAATGACGCCTAATGACTTGCTGCTTTGCGGCGTTACAGCAACAGCTACTGTAAACGTGGCGCCAAATCTCAGAACAGGGACCCTCCTCATAGTGCTCACAGAACCAGAAGAGCACGCCTTGTCTCCTTCCGCTGCTTGCTGCAGCACTGCGTGTGCTGTACTTAAACAATCTAAGCAGTGAATGGACAGGCTTGGCACGAAAATCTCCTGTGCCTTTCATGTGAAGTTTTGAAGTTCCCTGGTGGCTGGGGCCGGCACCAGGCCGCAACGCCCTCTAAGACACGCTGGTGAACCTCATCACACAAAACGCAATCAACAATCTTTGACCAACAATCTTTGCGACATCCCCGAGTATCCTGACATTCACAGCCGAGGATGGGGTAGCGGATCAGCCTTCCATAATGTCTACTTCGACCAGAACAGCCAGACTGCCAACCAGGGCAACGCTGTTCAGAACCTGAACTCGAGACGATGGAAATGGGAACCGACTCAAGCCAGGACGAGCACTGCATAAAGCGCGGTTCCTATGTTATGCCAAAGCCTAGTTTTCTCCCGCAACACTACACCAACAGCAGCAACAGCACGGCCGCTCCTACTTGGACAGTTAGGATGACAACAGTAGCTGCTATCACCACCACCACCGCCGCCGCCGCCGCTGCTGCCGCCGCCGCTTTGGTGTGGACTCCAATACATTCCTAAGTAGACAAGAGTTTAGCTGCAGGGAAAATGAGGTTGTTAAGGTAAATGTCAGGGAGATCTGGAAGCTCTGGACACCTGGACACGCTTGAATTTGCTAGCCTTGGTCTTTAGACCTTCCACATTGATTGACGAGTGAGAGGCCTTAGGATACAGGATTCGAGCTTCAGGCTTGTAAGGGGTTACCTGAACAACTTCCTTGCCAAGTCCTCCTTTGCCGAGCAGCGATGATCAGCGCATTCGACAGTTCATCGCCTGTCCGTCCCGACTCTCAGACGCTGACTAGTGTGACATGCAAACTACACACAAACGTACAAACGCTGCCTCACTAGTGACTGCTAACATGAAGGCAGCATTTCTGGTAAGGAATCTGTTATTCGAGGTCTCAGGTGCTCTAGGTATTGCTCGAAGTGGCAGATTCCCAATCCTTAGGACTCTGTGCCGACGGCTTCTGGCAGGAAAGGCCAGAGAAAAAAGAAGTGTTCTGCTTTATACAAAAGCTGCAAAAAATTGCAAAGAAAATTCCACGTGGCAATTCGCTGCAGTAGCAACCAGTCAAGGTTGCATCTGCGACTCAAAAGTACCATACTCACTACTTAGTTGCTGGGTCCTCCTGGACAGATGAGCACGCCGTGCCTCCGGCCGTGACGTAGTCTGGCACGTCCTGGCCAAAACAGCACTGAAATTACCTTTATCTAATGCTGATGTAGAACTCACCACGCTGCTTGATCCCTTTGTTTGAAAGCCACATGGCTTAGGCAGGTCTGCATCCAGGAAAGCCCTGGTCCTCAAAGTCGCTGATCTCGCTGGTGTCTTCGTCGCTATCCTCTTCGCGCGCCCTCCACGGCACTGACGCTAACAGAGCATGGCAAGTTTCTTCACAAGGCACAAAGGATAAGTGCGGAAGGAGGGAAGCATTGGTGTAGCGGTGGTCTTGCAAACGCACCACCTGGCCTCTTCTGAGTCATCTTGGCTCGCGATCTCAGGGCACGCAAGGCCGAGACTTCTGCCTTCACATCTGATTCAAGAAGCAAGGATAACTTCAGAAACCCGTGCAAACCTCGAAACTCAGACTTTGGCATCACAAAACATACATGTCTGAATCCTACACGCGGTTGATAGGAAAGGGAGCACCAAGATCATTAGCGCATTCAGTCCATGTTGCTCTTCTGTCTATGAAGGCAACGATGGCCAGGAAGCATTCCCAGGAAATCCATCGCTGACTTGACGAGGTCTCAGAAGTGAATGCCACGACTTATAAGTAAGTGAATTTAGGGGCCTACTTACCTGGAAGTGGGTTTTGGGTCGTACTAGCATGTAAATGTAGAGGCTAGCGCTTCAGGATTACAAGCGAAAATGCTGATAACTAGTCAGGCTTCTGCATCCCTAGAAGCTCCTCTATTCTCCGGCTTTCCATTTAATGTTCCATTATCTTTTCCATGTGCTTCCCCGTTATGAAAGAAAAAACCCTAAATAATCCTTATGAAATACTTATATAATCCATATGTAATCCCTATAAGGCTCTACATAACCCTATACAACCCTATGAAACCCCATGTAATCCCAACATAACCCTATATCACCCTACATACTCAGAACTGTAAACCCTAAACCCGAAACCCTGAGCCTGGATCTGCTTTTCCAGGATTCTCTGCTGGACCTTTGGGAGGTGGAACGGCTTGGAACCCAAGGAACCCTTTTAGGGGTGTAGGGTTTAGGGTTTAGGGTTTGGGGTTTGGGGTTTAGGACTTAGGGTATAATTTGGGGTATAGGGTTTAGATGGGGATCAATAGGGATATAGAGGGATGCCTAGGGTGTAGTAGGGTTAGTCCTCGGAATTTGTTGGGGCATGTCAGAGGGTCCTGCTGCACGTGAGCTGCTTGGCAGATGAATATCATCATGCCGCATTGCAAAGCCAGGTCAGATACAGTTCAGATTACAACGCCCTGACAGGGTTTACGGTACCAATAATGGATAATCAAATGGAAAACTGAAAAAACGTGGAAACTATGTTTGTACCGGGTTTTTCGGCAATCCCTTGCCAGCCGCACCATGACAAGTGTTCCTGTTGCTACTGCAGCTGCCGCACACCTCTTCTCGCTATGATGGCATCTGCACTCAGGACTATGCGACAACGACTGCCAGTACCTGCTAGTACTCCTACTTCTTCTTGGCTTGCTGTTATTACCAGGCGCCCGGCTCCCATGTGACACCGCAAGCGCCAAGCAGCCTGCCATAGAGAGCGACAGCGAGTATCAAACGTATGCAAGCTTGTGGGTCCTCTTTTGGGTGATACGACGGCTTCATAATGTAGACCCATGATTACTACACCCCCTCCTCTTAAGGGCCTTAATATTAGGATCCCTATTATAATCCCTATTAAGAGGAGGCGGGTTATCAATCATGGGTCCGGGTTAAGATCTGGATATCATGAAAACTACAAGGGGCTGCTCTAACTCGCCAGATCTGTTGAGGAGGTCCTTTAGGGCATATCCTGCTATGGAAACGAACGGAGGGTTGTCCAAATCATGGGTGCTGTTCAGGGACCTTCTAGCCAAGTGCGGGGACCCTGAGTCTGGTGAAGAGCAGGAACTGTCCTGCCTAATCCAAGCTCCCGCAACTGCCCTTGCATGAAAACATTCTCTAGGCAGGTATGTCTACTACAGGCTTTCGCTAGACTCCGAGAAGGGGCTAAATGAATGTCACGCTGAGGTCGATTTTAGGTAATCCAAAAATGCACGTAGACAAGATTTTTTGTTTTTTAACAAATACATTGGCAGTTATTAAGGCCCGGCCGGTTCCGATCGCTACCAGGCTAGCAGCTGCCTCCTCCTCAGTGGGTATTCTGCTCGAGCACAACCTCAGCTGAGCAGCTGTGGCTCCAATGCTGGTCTGCTGGCCTATTACTATTATGATGAATACTATGAGCACTAAGGCTACTAACTATTAGTGCAAGCGGGCACGTTCTGGAACCCAAAATTGCTGTTAAAAACAGTCCTTATGACATGGGCATATATTGCAAAGTGGATCAATCAATACTCGCCTCAGCTCCTCTGGTGAGCGGCAGCTTTACAGGACCTATATTCTACACTACAGCACAAATAATTTTCATTCATGATACTTAGACCCAACCTGCCATTCAATCCTACACCAAGCCCCTTCTGACCCCAAACCCTAAACCCCAAACCCTAAACCCTAAACCCCAAACCCTAAACACCAAACCCTAAACCCCAAACCCCAAACCCTGCCAAGCCGCTCCATCTTGTAGACGACACGCTCATCCCTGAATTTGACCTCCAAACATTCTCGAGGTTCACAGGGAGTTTAGGGTTCAGAGTTTAGGGATAATGGATAAGGAAATGGATACTACTATAGTATGATAGGGTATACACTGGGATTATACAGGGGTTATATTGGGATAACGGAAAAGAAAATGGAAACTATGGGGATTATTGGGGTTATATAGGGGTTATATTGGAATAATGGAAAATACACTGGAAACTACCATTAATTAATGCTACGAGCCATTGCCCAGCTACTACTTCTGACCAGAGAGATTACGAACATGACCCCCAATACGAACTTGCCTAGTATTACTGTCGATTTCTTTTACCATATTTTACCACGACTATGACAACTATTCTTGCCGATTATTGCTATGGAAAAAATGGTACTTTCCCCAAATAGTGGGACCCTAATTATAGAACCCAAAATCCTCTATTCCTTTGTATAGGGACCCCTACAATGGTACTCCCAAATTTTGTGGAAACCCCAACTGTTGCCCATGTCCACTTTGATCGCTGCCTCCGTGGGCTGGATCTGCACGGTCCCTGCGCGCATGGACCGACTGAAAAACAACCCTAAACCCTAAACCCTAAACTTTAGGGTTTAGGGTTTAGGGTTTAGGGCGGAGCTTCGGAAAGCAAATCTGGGCACATTCTGGCTTGCATGCGGATTCTGGAGATGCTGACTGGTTTTACAGAAGCGAAGCCTATGTGCTTCGATGCATAGAAACAGCACCGTCTTAGGGCAATTCCCTGACTTTCACACCCATACAGTACCCTTGCCCCCACCCCCATGAACACTGAGAAAAGAATCTTAAACAAATATGTTAAACCCTCCACTCGGGATCACAAATCCCAAACCCAAAACCGTCAGCGCCGCTGCCTCCAACTTGAGGCTTACCTGTCAAAAAAAGTCAGGGCAGCCACGGGGTCAGGAGGTAAGTTGTAAACATGTTGGATGGACCTTCATCTTACATGCTGCTACACATCTTCTTACACTAAACAATTGGGGAAAAAACATTTCCCCAATTGTTCGGATCCCAGATACTTGGCTTCCTGCTTCTGTAGACTGAGAGCGTGAGACAGTCAAGCATGGCATGCCGACGAGCCTTCCGCAAGTTTGGGCCTGGTAGCCACAGCTGCTTGGAAGCTTACATGGTTCCCCAAGTTAAGATTTAGGGTTTAGGATTTAGGGTTTAGGAAAAAGCCATTGGGTTGTCGGTTTAGCTTGCTTGTATCTGTATAGGTGATAATTACTGTGCTTGAGGTACAATCCCGTTGCTTTTTTGAAGCTCTATCTTTGAACCGCACCGCAATAGCCACGCACTGGACTCACAGTCGCATCGCAAGCTAGCTTGGGTACAGCCCCGAATCTTCATCCCATGCAAAAGCCCCAAACAGTACTAAAAGTACAGGGGCGCAGAAGGGGTACATGATGGTATATAAGGGATATTGTAAGGGTACATAATAAAGGTATGTAAGGACATAGCCTAAACTCATAGTATCCCCTTTAATAAGCCCCTTGAATACTCCCCTATAGAATCCCCTAATAAACCTGCTTTCAGGAGTTTAGACTATGGCTCATACAAGGCATCTTGTAGTGGCATATAGGGCAATTGGCCAAGTCCCTGTAAGGTCAGGGCATCAGGTCAGCCTCGGCATCCTGATCCCGTCCTGCGTCATCTGAACAAGTAGACATGTTGAATCACATATAACCCCCTCCCCCTAAGAATAACCCCCCCCCCCCAATATAGTAGGGTATTGTTGTTATTAGAGCGGTGGGGGTATCCTTGGGGGCAGGGGTGTAACAGATTGATATTGAATGTTTGCAACATATAATTCAGATAGAGTGGAGGGATCTGGGTCCGATTTAGACTTCAGAGTTCGACGTGCACTTACTTTATGGGAGCTATCGCTTCCATGCTGACTGGTTGTTAGCAGGGAATAGGGGAAGAAAAATCCCTACATAATCCCTATATACTACATTCCCATAGTTCCTAGTGAGCACAAGCAAGCATGGTTTCCGAAGCAGCCATGATGCCATGATGCACAACCGCGGTCGGCCTTCAGAGAAATTTGTACAAGCACATGTTGTTCAAACGAATGATGAACAAGGATTGGAAGGGCTAGCCCTATAATCTGCTTACATAGCAATTGTATACATATATAGGCATGCCTATTCCTAGGGTTCCTAAAGGCTCTTGCTTGAAAAAACGTAGTAACATTCTAGCACCGACAGAAGTTTTTGAAGCGACGTTAGCTTCTCCACGCAAGAGACCAGCAGGTTGTCCTTGGCTGCGTCTTCGTGCGGATCTAGAGGAGCCTGAAGCACAGGGAATATCTGGGGAGAAAGGAGAGTTTCCTTGAGAAGTTTCTTGACAAAACTCTACCGAGGTTTCTCAGACTCTGAGGAAAGAAAGGGCTGAGAAGATATGTGTGAGGGTCCCTCTTCAGGAATACACTGGGGACACCTTGGGCACCGAAGGGGCACATTAAGGAAACCTCAAAGCTTTTCGTTGGCGAAGCTGGAAGCTCATATCGCGCCCTTTCTCGAGGACCTGTGCAAACCCCCTAAGCGATGAAGGCATGGGTTCCCCTACCCCCTCCCTCCTAAAAAAACACCCGTCCATGGTTCCCCTTATTTAACCTTAATTAAACCTAAATATCCCTGAATAACCATGGCGGGGTAGTATGGGAACCACGAAAAATCCGAACCACACCTTCGCTAACTTCCAATGAAGGCAAGATTGTCGCGCGCCCACAGCCCTCTGATAGACTAGTTTTAACCCCAACTCACAAAACTGAGACCCTCTTATAGAGTGTGACATATCTTTCTGCAAGCATACCCTTTATGTTCCTAGCATTTTTTCTCTTCCCAAAACTGCTGTTCTGAGTTTTCAGGCCCCCTGTATAACCTCTCTGAATACATTCTTGAAGCAAACTTGTGCCGAGTACGCCACAAACCTGATGATCTGGTAGTTGCCAGAATTAAGTGTCCCCGGCCACCCTATAGGTATATGCAGCATTATATGCAGGGATAGGGATGGTAGAGTTCCTGATGGGGATTATGTGAGGATATTCTTCAAAAACTTTCAGACAGTTCTGCTGTTCACACTTGAGCTGTGGGCACAAATTACCTCGTGGCGTGAGGTGTGTGTGCGTGGTGCAATCTATCTACTTCAATGAGAAATAGCTAAGATGCAAGTGATCCGCGACTGGCCCTTGAGTGTCTGAGGTTGATAAGGTAGCCCCTATTGCAATGTGCGCCATTCTGCACCCGTCGAGAATATGGCCCTACTATCAAATACTAAACAGCTGCCAAAAAGGGGCCGTAAACGCTAAACCCTAAACCCTAAACCCCAAACCCTAAACTCCAAACCCTAAACCCCAAACCCTAAAACCTAAACTCTAAACCCCAACCCTAAAC
>CAJNIZ010010840.1:0-10356 GCA_905231905.1 Symbiodinium pilosum | reverse complement strand
TACGGTATCACAAACGGAATGCCGATCTACTATTACTGCTGCTACTACTACTACTACTGCTACTGCTACTGCTACTGCTACTGCTACTGCTACTGCTACTGCTACTGCTACTGCTACTGCTACTCCTACTACTACTACTACTATTACTATTACTATTAGCATTACTATTGCTGTTATTCATCATTTCATTCTTCAACCCGAAGCCCTGAAACCTAAACTTTGGAGCCACCAGGAGTTGCTCTGGCGATCCAATCATTCCGCTGGATCTTGGCGAGCCGCAACTTACTGGTGCTTAGGGTAGATTAGGGTTTTAGGGTGTAATTAGGGTTTAGGGTATTGGGATAATGAGTTTAGGGTTTAAGGTTTAGTGTTTAGGCCTTGGAATATTGAGTGGGCAAGTGGACTTAAGCATTTGGGGTTTAGGGTGCCTATATAAACCCGATGCATACCCTTATAATGGTTGCTGTATGCACTCCCGCACTGCCCCTGAAGCATCAGCAAGGCAATCGCTGTCAGCGGCCGGCCAAGATACACCTGGAAATCGACACTTTGCTGGGGAATATATAGATCAGATAGGACATACACGGATATATGGGGATATGTATAGAAAATACAGGGATACATGGGTGTAAGGTTTCAGGCTTTAGGGTATGTACTCGCCCCCAAACTAACACAAAGACTACTGTTCAATGTAGAGGGCTCTATGCTGGCTTAGTGTTTGTCTTTGGGCACCAAAAATTCGTAGGCATCAGTATCATGGATGGTGCTTGGCGGCTCCCCAGATGTAATGAATATAGTATGTTTATACACGGTGGAGATACAGGTTTGTGGACACTGGGACAGGGTTGAGACCTTCATTTTATTATGGTTGGAGTGCTCTCGGGCTTCCCTGAAGACTTTATTCTATCTATTTAAGTCGGATTACAGATCCTAAAGCCTCCGACTCAAAATGGTCAAGCTAAACCCGAACCCCCTAAACCCAAGACCTGAAGCCCAAACCCAGAAGACATTGACTTACTGCTGTGCGCCATGTTCTTTTCCATTCCTACTGACAACCAGTACGTTTTCCTCCATAGACCCAAGGATACGGGTATCGGCCGCACAGGCCTGAGGCCGGGCATCGCCCTCACTGCTGTGCACTACGTCTTGGCGCGCCCAAACAGGTTTTCGGCTTTTGCTCTTCTGTTTTTTCCCACATCTGTTGGTATGAAATGCAAACGGGAAACGCAATAGCAATTGTGTTCTCAAACGTTTTAGTAAGGACTGGATAAGAAATGTTCCTCGGAAGGCCGAGCGTGCTGGTTCTCTAAATCTTCAAAGTCAGTTAGGCGGAAGGAATTAGATTGTTTTTCGTGGCCTTGCAGACGTAAGGTTTCGTCTACAAAGCATCTATACGCAGCTGGGTGTCATTCATGTTTTGTAGCTGGGGGTTGCGCTCCTGTGGCCGGAGAAAAGTGCCACGCCACACATCCCAACTCCGAGGAGTTACACAAGAAACAGTTTCTTGTCTTGCTACCAGCCGCAGATTCTACAGGCGGAAGACGTATTCAGGGCTTCGGCAGTCTGCTCGTCAAAGCTCAAGATACGCCATGGTTCCAGCTTCAAGTTAGCAATCAGAGATCAGTATGCTGCCGGCATCACATTTTTATCTGCTGCCCTTCGTTTTTCATCACCTGTGCTATGCCTAACATGGAGACAAGCTTCAGGATCCAAAGCCTGGGCTATTGGCAGAATTTCCTGACACCCAAAGTCGAGAGCATATGCAGCTTCTGATAAAAGATTTCAGGCCCAGGTGGACAGCTCAGACCACGCACCATAAACCTCAAACCGGGTTTAGGGTTTAAGGTTAGGCAGTCTCACAACTGAGAGATGTACCATCAGATTCTGTATCCTGCTTCGCTTACCTCCTCAGAGCCTATCGTGGTTGACAGGAAGTATGGAAGCAAACAGAGGAAAACATTGCATGGGATAGTAGGTACAGGGACTAAAATCTAAAAATAGGGGTCCCTTCCCTAAACCCTAAACCCTAAAGCTGCAGAGAACAGCAGCCTTTTTCAGGAAGCTGTGCTGCATCAACGACCTGAGACTCACTGGGCAAGCCTTGAGGCAAATGTCGTACTTGGAGGCTCAAGCAGAAGCAGTTCCTTTGCGCGAAAGTAGGGATAGGTCAAAAAAGCTTCGTTAGAAGTTTGATGGTAAGAACTCATGATTACGCACAGAAGTTGTAGAACAGCTACACTTGCGATGACACTTGGCCTTGCTAAAGGTTTGATTTCCTACTGTCACAAGAAACTGATTTTCAGACTAACCTCACCTGCCAAAACCAAGGTTCTGCATGGGTCTGGCAGAGCAGGACACGTGGTGACTGGATCGCAAAGCAGAGGTTTAAGCCAAGAAACCAAGTCCTGAAGGGCCTACGCCTCTACAGCCGCAAATGGCTCCTGAAAGTTGCGAAGTGCGGCCTGTAGTTCGCGCAGGCCACGCATCCAGCCTTCGAGACTGGCAATCCCAGCACAAAGTCTTCACTACTCACCGGCTCATGAATTTGTGCATGGGTCCAGTGATCATTATGCTGAAATGGGCTTCTAAATGCCGCTTTTCACTTGTGATTAACTTCATCGGGGCTAGTAGGGAAAAAAGGAATATATTATATTGGGATTATATGGGATTATCTTCCCTTATTCCCTACTAACCAACCCAAAGCCCTAAGCCCTATATACATGCACGTTTATATATACATATATATGTGTATATATATATACATATGTATACACATGAATATGGATGTACATATATATATATTCATTTAGTTAGTTAGTAAGTTAAGGCTTGGTAGCTTCACCAGAGCCAGGTGATTCAAGTCTCTGGAGGCTTGGCGACTTCCAAAGCTGCACCTGTCGTTGCCGCCCTACCCCCTAGGTGGCTGCTTGGTCCCACATGAGCTATAGTCTACACTCCTTGAAGGGGGCTATATAGGGGGTTATGTAGGGTATAGGGTTTAGGATTTCGGGTTTAGGATTTAGGGTCTAAACTCCTTAAAAGGGGTTGTATAGGGGGCTATTAGAGGGGTTATTAAGGGGAATACTAGGAGTTTAGACGATAGCTCACATGCTGGTAGGTTTCAGTTCAAGGTTTAGGGCTTGAGTTTAGGCTTTAGGGTTTTGGGGTTTCTCCAATGGATGCCTCCAACAAAGGGGCAGAATATTTAATCTCTGATTCCTCAAAATTCCTGGCGCGGCCCCTTTTTCGAGAAACTCTTGCGTTGAGTCTAGGGTTTTGTTTCGTTAGAGATTGTGGGGGTTGAAGGTTTCTGGTGACGCTTGCTCACTTGAACTTAATTGGGGTACTACATTTACTATTAGTACTATGACGAGTGTTACTATTACAAGGTACAGGTCCAGCTTGAGTGTGACATGCTCATTGTGAATGTAGGCGGGGCTCTCATGACCGGACATGGCCAGGCCTTGAAAAGACAAGTTTGCATGCGTGCGTTTGTGTGCCGTTTTGGTGTCTTCAAGGCATTCTGCCTTTTTGGATGTTCTTCGTGCCTGTGCATGCTTCGGGTTGCAGGAGGCATCCGAATGTACTTGCATACCTGGATGTATATGAGCTTTATTTCTACCTGCGGCATGTGCACGCGCAAAAATGCAGAAGGGGCACTGTTGGGGGCAGGGATGTAGAAGCTTGAATAAATCCCAACACCGTTGTCCTAGATTCCTTGTACAACTGTGGTGCAAGGTACTTCGAATAAATTTCAAAGGTTGAAACCATGGGCCCCTGGTTTGGTCCCTTTTCCTTACATACCTAGTATATGCCCCATAACATTAGAATAGTGGTACTTCTGTAGGCCCTAAAGACCCTGATATAGTGGACAGGAATGCTATCGAGATTGCAGCTATGCTGTAGTTTCATGAGTTTCGCCACAGAGGCTTTGACAGCGTATGCCCAACAGAACGGCAGTACAAGTTCGGACGTTGGAGTCAAAGATCCTGTTACTTGAAGAAGGGGGTTGAGGGTTACTAATGCCCTCTCATGAAAAAACTCGTGTTAGTTGTGTCCATGATATCACTTGGGGATGCAAAATAACCCCCAGTATGAGATTTAAGTAAGGATAGGCCGGCAGTTGCATCGCCATCTCCATTTCTTGGAAAAACGATAAAGAAAGAGGAATAGGCAACAATAACATTCAAGAACGCACATCTTAGTCTGACCCCGGCTAGACTCTAAGCCCTTCGACCGAGACATCCCCTGAGCTAGGGCCAAAATTTGCGAAACGTCTGTGTCCAAAACGCTAGTCAAAACGAGAATGCTGGTTTCCCCAGACTAGGCTTTGCCAGCCATGCTAGTTCCTGCCTAAGTTCTCACTGCCAGTGCAATTGAGGCGCTGAAGAACCCGCACATAGCAGCAGAGGTGATCTCTGCAGTGCAAAAAAGTCACCGGAAAAACAACTTTTAAGCTGGTTTCACAAGGCCTCAACAACTTACCTTCACAATGCAACCTCCCATGCTAAGCCTCAAACCCAGATTCCAAGAGGCGTGCAGCGCAGCGCTTTGAGATTTTCAGTACTAGAGTATATTAGCATGATGTAGTAGTGTTGAAAATAATGTAAAACGATAAGGAGGAAGATGAACCCATAATGTTGTACACGGATAAGAGATTTACCTAGATTTTTTTGCATCCCTCGTTGGTGCTGTTCACATTTGTGAGCAGTGCCTTCAATAGACTAGAATCACCGCATCCCCCAGGAAAACTTGCGATGCTTCGGTTCAGATTCGGCTTTACGGGAGCTGCTGGCTTCAGGGAAGTGGGCATGTACATAGAGTAGTTTCCCTAAACAGGGGGACCCCAATATAAACCCAAAAAGAGTATGATCCTTATGAAAGGAACCCCAAAAGGTACCCCTAATTTTGGGAAACTTCCATATTCCAAATCCGCAGATGTGCTGAACTCAGGTTGCTGCGAGTTGGCCAAGGGCTGTTTGGAGATCCGGAACAAGCCAATCTTGGTCCGTTACTGGGCTACTATTAGAGAACCTAAGAGAAGTTAACAGCTAACATATTAAGGAAACTCTGCTAGCTCCATTCTTGTACAAGCCCACAGTGTGGTAATTTGAGTTGAAGTTGTTTACTATCAACCCAGGCTAGCGATGACCTGGAAGACTTCTGTCTCCAGTATCACCTTCCTGCCGGGAAGCACTCGACTGGGCTATTGCCCGCAAGGCTGCCTTGTCTCGTTTGGGAGCAGTTTCTTCCTGGAGTTCTGGATTCTTTTCTTTTGTTACGTGGGCTTTGTGTACAATGCTGGGCCAGCAGGTGCCGACTGCGATTTGAACAGGACAACGCTTTCGATGCTCCTTTTCATTTTGCACGTCTTTCTTACTGGTTGTGAGGTAGAGAATTAGAGAATGCAATCCCTATAAAATCCCTATATCAGAGATTCCATGTTTCCCTACGAAGAACCAGTAAGTTTTCTTGGGCAGCATGTTTGGCTGCCCTTGCTGTAGGCCGCCCAAGGCGTGGCTAAGGCTTGCAGGGACCATGCAAAGTGATCTGTGCTGCCCAAATACCTAGTAGTTAGTAGGTTTATGGCCCTAAACCAAAGCCTAAACCATTAAATCCTTGGACCCTAATCCACTAAACCCCTAAATCCCTAAACCCTAAAATCCTAAATCCTTAAACCCTAACCCCTAAATCCCTAAACCCTAAAACCCTGAATCCCTAAACCCTTAACGCCTGAATCCCTAACACCCAAATCCCTAAACCGTCAACCCCCTAAATCCCTAAACCCCTAAACCCTAGAACCCTGAATCCCCAAACCCCAAATCCCTAAACCCTAAAACCCTGAATCCCTAAACCCTAAATGCCTCAACGCCTAAATCCTTAAGCCCCTAAAACCTAAATCCCTAAACCCTAAAACCCTGAATCCCTAACTCCCTAACTCCCGGAACCCCGAAACCCTAAATCCCTAAACCGTCAACCGCTAGGCCACCCCTAAATCCCTAAACTCTAAACCCTAAACCCTAAACCCTAAACCCTACATCAGTATTCTTGTTTGCATGTGTGGAGGCCAAGCTTCACCTTCAACCTCCCCTCTAACCTGGGTAGGCCCCTGAAATTGGGGGTTCCACTCACCCGTGTTTAGAACTTAGGGTTTAGAGTTTGGGGTTTAGGATTTAAATTTAGCATTTAGGGTTTAGGGTTTAAGGTCCACATACTGTATATTGCATACGTATATCTAGATATTTACTATTTTCCCTAAGGGCTTTCATAAGGGACCCTATATGCTAACATATTTCAAAGGGCTTTACGGGCCAACCATCTAACCCATCCCCACCAAAAATGTGGGTAGTTCCCAAAATTTGGGTCCCATGGTTTTAAAGTTTCGGGGTTCAGGGTTTTTGGTAGTTCCCAAAATTGGGGTCCCATCATTTTGGTATCCCTAAACTGGACCACTGCAAGGGCCCGTTTGTACATTTTGGGGTATGGGATTCCTTATGCTTCTGTAAAACGGATCCTTTATTCTTCCTAAAGGCATAGCTCGAGTAAAAACGTTGGGTGCCGCAATATAATGTATAACTTAGGAGGACCCCCCACCCTGTAATAGTGGTATACTGGGAATATAAGAGGACCCTAATATAATCCCTATTATCCATAATAGTCACTATTACTGGGTGGGGGGTCCACCTAATGTATAACCAAAAGGGGCCTACAATTTTGAGAACAACCCATGTACCCAAGGATGGGGACATACACGGCGATTCTGCCCGTGGGCTTTGCAGAGTTCCACGGTGATGCGGTGTGGACCAAGAGGCTCATAAACCAACACGGCAAAGTGTTGCATTGAGGTTTTTACGGAATGGCATACTTCGTCCTTAAAATTCACTTGTGTAGTTTGGGTTGAGAGACTGCACTGCAAGAACTTAAGGTGTGAGCATGATGGGACATGTTTGATATATTTGGTTTCCATACATTAAGGTTGAGCTTGGGGGTCCATATAATAAGAACTGTACTATATCCTGATCTACATTGAGGCCCTGATGTATGGAAATCTCGTTTTTCCGGCCAACATCCCAAACCAAAACACCAGGGGGGAGCAGCTTTCTGTGTTGAACTCTGCGGCAAGCACTACAAGTGTGGCCTTTTCGGAGCACGCCCCGCTGGCTGTGGGTGAGGAAGTCACGATTCTTGTTGGCAGTTTCATCATGTGAGCTACTGGATTTAGGGTTTAGGGTTTAGGGCTTAGGGTTTAGGGTTTAGGGTTTAGTGCGTTTACAATCTTGCGCTTACCAAGGGACGGTTAGGGGTGGATATAGTCGTCCTTTTCTAGTCGAGTATAGTCTGAAAAAAGCCTGACCCATGTCCACTAATTGCATAAGGAAATATTGGCTGTAGCTCATGTGGTGGTTTGGAGTTTAAGGTCTAGGTTCTCAAGTTAAGTGGAGGGAGCAGGGCTTAAAGGGGGAAAGCGACGAATACGCATGCCAATCATTCTTCTTTAAGTCCATTTTTCATGCGCATGTAGCTCGGCAACTGCCCTACTCTACCACAGCGCGGTTCCTGGTTTCGTGACTTTACAAATTTCCTTAGGATTTTTGCTACGCGCATAGACGGTTTTTTTCTGCCTAGGCCATACCTGGATTTGTCCCATCTGCACCTGAGTCATAATTAATCTAAACTGCTCCTTAAGGTGGCTTTATATAGGGGAGTAAAGAAAGGAGTACTGTCGCGGTTTTTAAGGGTGGATATTAGGAGTTAAGACCCGAGACCCTTAGCCCCAAACCCTGTATTAAAGGGTTATGAAGGCGGCAGGAAGCTACTCGGAGTTTGGACCGTAGACCACTTGGGGAGGCTATTCAACGAGGTCAACACTCAGAGAACATCAAGGCTTCGCTCCGCCATCCCTTTGGCAACCCCCTGTTCTTGTCCATTCCTGCATTTCCTACCAGCTACCAGCAAGTTAACCCTAAACTAGACACGCATATATATATATATATGGCTAGCCATGTATATATGTGTATACATATAGAGTATAGATCTGTACTCATATAAATACTTGTGTATATATATATATATCAAACAAAAGCCCCCAGCTTCCATTTCATTGTCCATTATCTTTTCCATGTGATTCTCCATTCCCAAACGATGGCAAGGCTTTGCTCCAAACCCTAGATGGTAGTTTCCATGTTCTTGTTCATTCTTTCATGTCCTACTAATTCTAATCCTGAGCCCTTATTATCTAAGGCTTTGCTCCAATTCTAGTAATTCTAATCCAAAGCCCTTACACTAAGGCTTTGCTCCAATTGCCCTCTGGCCACAGTTCCCTGGAGCGTACCGCGATTTCCCAATGGGGATTTGGAGACCTTTGTGCCGTGCTCGCCGGTGACTTTCTAGCGCCGCTTGGCTGCGGCTGCACTTGGCTGCATAGGTCGTAGGGTTGAGGCTTTTGGATTTTAGGGTTCAGGGAGTTCAGGTTTTAAGACTTTCCCAAGATCACGGAACTGCCACCCTACTGAGTGTTTGTATAGAACTCGCACTCTCTGGATCTTCCTGTGGTCCTGGCAAGGCTTTACAGGAGGCCCAGGAATTCGACTTTTCCTCTGGATGTCTTGCACCGCGGAGGATCCCCAAAGTGTGAACATATTCGGGTAGGGTGAATATGAGGTGGTGCAAGACTGTTTCATGCAGTGTGGTTCGCGGGGTTTTCTGGTAGCAGACAACTTGGTCAAGTACACGCTGGTTCCAAAATGTCTCAACATAAACAAGATACTTCGAACCAAGCACGGCCTCTTCAAACTGGGCTTCCTGGATGGTGTGTTTAGGGGTTAGGGCCAGTTTAGGGTGTAGGGTTTAGGGGCTAGGGGTTACCTAGACCCTCCAATGTAGTTCCTTTTTGGGTTTGGTATGGTTTTTTGGTTAGGACTCTTATTAGGACTACCAAAACGGTACTACATTGGAGGGTTTAGGGTTGATTCGGGCTTATTTCTTTGGAAGAAGCTGAACAAGGTTTTCTTCCAATTTTTCTGGCTCGTGTCTTGGGCAGCTCCGGATCCACGAAGTTTCTCCAGATTCGGGCCCCCCTGCTTTAGCCGGTGCTTAGGATGAAGGAGCTATTTCTCTGCGCATGAATTTATGCACATTTTGTTTCGTTGTTGGGGGTTGCTTCCATCTTCTCCCCTCAGAATTATTCCAACGAAGAGCCATGATTTTGAGAAATCCTGATTCTGCTCATGGTTCCGAGCGGTCGTGCAGGCTGCTGTTGGGATTGGGAGAGGTTCTTACACGTTGGTACCGCTGCGGGCAAATGCATCTTAGGGTTGTCACGTTTTACCCGGCATCCAACAGGTTGTTCTTTCGGTGAGAGCCCAAAAGGTGATGCTTGTATGTGTCTCAGGCTAGGTGCCCAAGCAAGGGAAGGGCAGAGACTCGAGGCAAGATCCCTGCAAATCTCTCTCAAGCTGGCTAAACAACCAACCGGCAGATGTGACAGGACACACTGAGCGATGGACATCTGAGATGGGGTTGCAGATGGGACCATCGCGGCGTCGGGCAGAAAAAGACCAAGGTATCACGTGGGCCATCTTGCAACGTTTCTGTTGAAGGACTTCCAGCATGTTGGCTTACTCACGTCATTTACCCTTGCTTCAGGTCTCGCCTATTTGCAGTTTCGTATTGTACATGGTCTTGAATGGACAATGCCCCTACCCAGCTTGAGATGCTTGCGTTTTGTTGTCCGTCCTTGGACATGAAGCCATTAAGGTCCCCGCAGGATTGTTTGGAGGTGTAGAAAAGGATCGTCAATCTTGCAGTGTTGAGCCATTCGGGCAGGATTAATCTGAGATACACTCGCCTTTCAGCACCAGTCGGGGAAAAGCGGCGGGTAGAAATTATCCGCCGTTGCCTGTACAGCAAAAGGAACCAGAGCGAGCTTGCCACTGCAAATCATCCCTAGAGACCCCAGATCCTACAGAAGAGCAAGCCGCAAAGCATGCATTCTTGATGAGTTGTCATAAGAAAGGTCTAGAGTTCCAAATCTCTGTCCAGCCCAGTCCCGCTTTCCATCCCCTGAAGCTACCCTAAACCCTGTGCCGCCTATGTGCCTGCAACTAGGTAATATTTCTAGACTCAGGGGCCCAATGTAAGTACGATTTGTCGTTTAAGATGCTTCTCAACGTCCTGTCTAGCACCAGTTTCCATTATCCACTTGATCTTCGATGTGGTTCTCCAATCCCTAAGGCCGCAGATCTTGGGGAGCGCCGTCCTCGGACTTTCCAAGTCTTATGATTTGCTATAACAGGGGCAGGAAAATTGAGGACATTGGGCGATTTAGAGTTTAGGATTTGGGGTTCAGGGTTAGGG
>CAJNIZ010010837.1:0-11682 GCA_905231905.1 Symbiodinium pilosum | reverse complement strand
CGGGTCGGCAGTCGAACTCGATCTTCGTGGCAGGGTTTTTTTGGACAGTTTCACTAGGAAGCTGCAATTGCATGCAACTGCCATTGATTCTTAGCATTCCACAATTCTGCAAACAAGCCTGAGGATGGCCAGGTATGTTGCATCAACAGGGGAATGCTTGAGAACAAATGGCTGCGAGACGCAAGCTGCGAGGCAAGATTATTTGTGAAAAGCACGAAGCGAAGCTGAGCTGCAGTAGCAGTGGCTGTCAGAACTTATAGGTGTTGGGGTTGCCATAGCTGTGAGGGGCATGGAGAAGTTCGGGCGACTCGGGAGTACGGGTGTGCCCTCGCAGCCCTCTCGGTCCTCAAGGACGTCATCGAGATCCACTCCCGCATCCATCTGCTGCACTGCCCCCTCCACCTGCCAACAGATTATGTTTTCTGCACAAATTGCACACGTTGCCCTCGACCGGGGCTCCTCCTTCTCCACAGACCCGACGACATTCTCCACCTTCAAGGACACACATGTCTTTGTCTGCTCTGCATCTCTTGTGGTGGGGGCGGGGCATTCTCCACGACACCCTCAAACGTCTCCCCGATGGAGTCGATGAGGGAGAAGAAGGCTGAAGCCATGACCTCAACGTTTAAAAGTGTTGGACCATTAAGGCAAGAATAGTGTCTGCAGCTGTCAGCTGGTCACCTTGTTTTCGCCCTCCAACAGAGAGCGAGCTCCGGACCAAGTGTCCCTGTACATCCCTGGGCCATTGTGACCTCTGGACCCGCATCCAAAGGCAGAACTGGCTGATGCGCGCAGCTTTTGGCGTTTGGGCGGCCATCATTGAGACAAGCCCTCGCCTTTACAAGGGCAATACTGGGCGCCTTTAGCTCCCAATCTCAACGCTCTTGACCCCCAAGAAACGCGAGAACCTAGCAAGTCTTTCACTGTGCCAAGGCCTGCTCACGAATTTGAAATGGCATCCTTGCATGCTCTTAAGCCCCCTGGAGCTCATCAAGAAGGCGCTGGCGGCCTGAACAAAGCCAGGTGTCTATGCAAGCATTTCATCCGGAGGTTTATAAATCGTGTCTGTCAAAGTCGCCATGCCGCATGTTTGGGACAACAAAGCAATCTTTTTTCTTGACATGAAACAGATTGTATGGAAAAGGACTCCTCCAGTTCAGTTATCAAAAGCGAGAACTTTGTGAAAGAAAATAGCAGGATCCTTCTAATGTCGTTGTATATACGGACTGAAGCCAGATCAAAAACTGGGACCAGGATTCCAGCATTTCTGTATGCGTTTTTTAGGGACCAGGACTCCAGTGTGGTTGTGCTTGCAGTTTCTGAGGGGTTCATATGGACTGAAGCCAAATCGAAAGCTCGAGGAATTTAAAATGCAGGATTCCAGGATTTCAATATGCACTCTTAATCGTTCAATCTAAACGCAGATTCATATGGGTCATGGACCAGAATCACATAAAACGAAAAACATCTTGACATCCCAGACTCCAGGATTTCAGCATTCGTTTTGATGAAGCTTGCTAAAGGATTCTTTTACTGGACCTAGAAGATTCGTGCAAGGTTTCCCAGGAAGGACTTCAGCTGAACCTTTAGCTGATAAGCTGTATTGAATATTCGCACGCTAACATGCTTCATACTCATTACACAAAAACTGCTTGAAACTGGTGTTTTCAAGTGCATGGCGGGGGGTTGGGTCTCACTGCACCGTATACCCCTTCCCCATTTGCCTACGTTTTCTGCTCTTGAACCTGCTTCCTAGCTTCGAATAGTGGCGGTGGACTACTATTCAGCAAGTGGACATCAGGAATTTGTATGGAGCGGAACCAACTCCAAAAGCAGGAATCCAGGATTCCAGAGAGCGGAACCTTTCCAAACCAGGAATGTGGGATTCGAGGATTCCAGAATGTGGAGGGGGCTTGCTCCACCACCAGGACTCCAGGATTTGAGTGTTCCGGTATCCTTTACTAAGGGATTACAGAGTTCGAGGATTCCGCTATCCGTTGCAAATAACGGGGTCAGATGGACCAGAACCAGCTCAAAAACCAGGAATCCCAGTCCAAAATGTGGACCCTGAAGACCTCCAAACATGGGACGAATGGGATCTATTAGGACAGCATAGCATTTTGGCGTTTTCGTATTGGTTTCATGAGGTCAAACCATTAAAACCAATGTGTTGGGAGTCTTGGGAGCCCAGGCTCTGAAGACCCTCCGAACAGAGGCTTGATTCGCTTTATTATTGGGACAGCACATACCGCGCTTGGGATGGTGCAACGGTTTCCCCGTATTTTCCGCAAAGTTCTGGAAGACACTCGAAATACTGTTGTTTGGTGGTTAAACGTGACAGCTCAGCATTTCCCGCCATGTTTTAGCGGCAAAAAACATGTAGGCAAACGGGGTACCGTACTGTATAAGGGGTTGTCACAAATTTGTGGCCACCCGTTATCGTACGGCCACTACTTTTTTCGGTTAACAAGCCCGAAAAGACCCCAGTCTTGACAACCCTCTATCAATGCTTACTTGTCGTTTTGCTTGCTTGCTGGCTGGCTGCCTCTACCTGAACCCGAGGGAAGGGAAGAAACACAAGGAACGTTTCTTCCGTTCTTTGACTGACGTATTTGGCTGTGTTCATTCAATTACGAATGGTGAAATAAATAGTCTTAGGCTCTGCTTGCTCCCCTCCTAATAGGAGTTGGAGATACACGGGGGGACGTTATCCTCAGGATCTTATCTGGAAAAATTCCTGGGGGCATGGGGAGCAATCGAGAATACATATCAAAGGGGTTAGGGCCTGAGGAATGACTGAAGTTGAGCGTTCGTGGGGCTTTGACGTGAACCGGAGACTTGAAATATAATTTTGGGCCTGGGCTGCAAAGCTATCCACATGCCCAACACAAATTCCGAAATGCCTCCTCAGGCGCCGTCGTAGCCAGCCCATGCCTCCCACTATCATAGTGGGAGGCTCAGACTTCTTCGTCTTTGTCGTCGAAACCCTCGCCTCCTAGATAGGGAGGCTCAGACATTTTCGACTGTCGTCGAAACTGCCTCGCACTATCACAGTGGGAGGCTGCCCAGTTCCCCGAAATAAGATCCTGGCGGCTTAATCCCCCAACTGATCATCTAATGACAGAAGGTTTTTGAGTTCACCTTTCCGCGGGAGCCAACACCATACACGAAATGACATCCTGCAGAAAGCCACAGGGACACGAAAATAAAATCCTGGATGAGGAATCGCAGGAAATAAGCTTAAAGGCTGCATGGAGCTTTCATCTTGCTACATCCTATCCCCATGTTCCCACAGCTGATGAGAGAACAAGATAAGTGAACAAAATGACGACAACGCAACACGAAGAACCTGGCGTCCGCGTTGCATCCAATCACTACATTGTGCCTCGCCCGGATGTGCACAGAGGCCAGCAGCAGCTGGCCAGCGACGGATCCTCCATTGCACGACGCGCCTGGAGGTCTAGAGAGCAAGGGCAACTACTGATGTATTTCTCTGGTGCTTCCGCATCTCCCTGTGCCTGCGACTGGGAGGTGTACTGGTAGGCGGCAATGGAGGGAAGGAGCAAGGCGATGGACAGCCAAACTAGCCAGGATAGGTGAGTGGGGCCCAGCAGCGGCCAGTCCACGTAGGCGAACAGGACGGCGGAAACCTCGCCACTCAGGTGTTTTGCCATGCCCTTTCGGGAGTCTGCACCTTTTCCGTTCTTCCGTCACCTCGCGCCTATGAGTTTCCAGCATGCAGTAAAATGCCAAGCCACCGGGAAAATCGCCTTCAGGGCAATGAACGTGGCGAGGGCCCCCGAATGCTTCACGGAGAGCAGCACAGCCATGTTCCAAAGCACGTTGAAAACCACGTAGATAGCAACACCTCCATCACACATTTGGCCTGTAGCTCATCTTTCTTTTGCCGCAGGAATGTGCTCTTTTGGGCTCCGGGCAGCGGCCAGCCAACTCTCCGTGATTGGAATCTTCGCCGCAGCTGTCTGCTCGTCCGCTGAAAAGGCAGTCCATAGCCTCTCGGGTGTAGGCGCCGATGCCTGGCCCATGGACGCAAAAAATAGGTTGGTGTTAGTGTTATTGTTATGTTTCTGTATGTTTGTGTTCCTCTTTTCTTTCTCGAAAGTCTCAGGCAAGAGCTTGATTTTCTTGCTGACAAATGATGAAAGCGATTAAACAAATCGTGGAAACGATGAAACATGAAATATGATGAAGAATGATGAACAACAACGATGAGCCATAATGAACGAACATTATGCAAATGATGAAATATTATGAAAATTGATGAAGTCTGATAACACCAGTGTGCAATCAATGATGAAACATGCGGCAACTGCTGAAAGATGATTTATGAAAATGCTGAAGATAATGAAGCATTATGACACATGATGGATACGGCAGATACTAAGCAGAAAAGAAGAAACAAGAAACAAAACACAACCATCGCAGATAGCAGTGATCGGAATGCTGAGTGCAGTCAACGAGAAACAGGACGCAAAACTTAGAGAGCAATGAGCACTCAGGAGATCGCAGGCTGCAAGACACAGGAAGCGACAAGCTGACAGCAAAAAGTAAGAAGCAAGAAAGAGAAAACAAACAGTAGAAAGCAAGAAACAAGAAGCAACCGGCAGAAAGCAACAAGCAGAAAACAAAAGCAGAAAGCAACAAGCCAGAAGCGAAAAACAGAAACAAAGAAGCACAAAGGAAAAAGCAATAAGCAGAAACGCAGGAAACAGAAAAAAATGCAAAAGAAACAGAGATTTTTTTGAAACTTTGTCTGGTTGATTCAGGATGGGCCGTGGCTGGGAGCCTTCGCCATTGGTCTGCTTCAGCAGTTCATTCAGCGGGATCAACATGATCGTGAGAGGAAGCCTGCAGATTTCGTCCAGCTTTTTGCGGCTCGTTTGCTGCAAATGCTGCCCAGAGACTGAAAAAGTGCCAGGTGCGCATTCATGACAAAGATGTTCAGTCCACCTCCATCAGCTTCATGCCGCCCGGCGGCTTGCCATGTCTGCACAGGATAACTGGTGGACAGCAAGTGCACTGACAGGATCAAGGATCAAGCATGGAACATCATATAACATCGTGAAACATCCAACATGAATCGTGAACTTCGTGAACCTTGTAGCGTTTGAAAACCAGCTCCTTGAGCACAAAGGCTACCTGCATACAGGCGGCCCGGCATCTCTGGCCTGCCCGGCCCTATTAAAACTCTACGTCCAAGGAGCAGCGTTGAAGATGCAGCTACCTCATGACATGAAGCAGGTTGAAAGCGCAGAAATCGCACAAGGACATGCGCATTCATTACCCGGCCTCCCAGGATCACTGCAAAGACGGGTTCCGTGCTCACGCTCAAACCCTCTAAGGAAGGCAGCAGCCCTGTGACCTCCGTTCCGGAGCAAAATGCAGAGGCCGTGCGTGAGACGGCTGATGGCTGGGAGGCGCGCAACGGCCAAGAAGACCTGGCATGTCTCCCAGGCAGCTTTCAACAGGGCACTAAGGTTGTTTCGAAGAACAGGGCACAAGTGCCCCAAGCAGCGCCAGAGATTGCGCGAAGGAGTACCGCTCTTGGAGGATGCACCTCGCTGAAAAGCCGCAATGCTGCCCTTTCCTGAAGCATTCCAAAACTGCCAAAGCTGCCGGCATCGACAAAATGGCAATGAAAATGGGCCTCTGGCGCAGAAGAGAGTCAGTGAGTAAAGCATCTTGAGTCCCGTGCCGCTCTACTGCCTGCAAAGTTGAGCAAATGGAACTCAGGCTTCGAGGTTCCAAGCATTCAAGATTTTCCAGGATGGATGAGGTCCATGTCTTCTGCACAAAGCGATTGGAACTTGTGGATGCACAACTTGCTCAAGCTAGCTTGGCATTGCTCAGTAGAACAACAGAAGCGGTGCTTCTGCCTACCAGTACTGCGAAGCTAATGCACCCCTGGGCTCACTCTGAACTCATTAATTCTGTAATTGGCTCCGACCATATCCGGTTTGAACAGCTGCTGCCCGTAGCCGTACCTTAAAGAAGCCGACCGCCTACCTGTTAGGGAATGCGTCTTGGCCACTTAGACGTCCCATCAAGTGTGTGAACGCCACGCGCAGCTGAGTGCACTCGAGGCCCCGACGTACAGTTGGAAAGTAGGCTGTGCAGTGGGCCGCTAACATGGGGAGTGCAGATGGCTCCGATGGTGTCTCCCAACGAGTCGCCTTGAGAAGCTTGAAAAAGAAAACAAGTTCTCTGCAGAGGCGGTGAGGCCTGGTCTGGGCTTCCGGGCCCAGCGCTGAGACGGCGAAGAAAGCCAAGGCAGGGAGGCCGTGGTTGGGCCGCCACACAAAGCGGAGCTGGGATCGCGGCACGACCCCGAGCAACAGAAGACCTCCGAGGATGCACCTCCAAAGATGAAGTGGTTTGACATGTCAAAGCATTTCAACAAGGGCATCCAGGGCACCAATATAGCGGCACGTACGCCACGGCCGTGGAAAGCCCAAGCATGTAAGTATATCCTGACATGCGTCTCTCACACGCAGCACTGCACAGTACCCGGATGCACATGGGTTCAGCTGCTTCACCTTTTCAGTTACCTACCGGACTCCTTGCACTCCAAGGTACGTTTCAAGGGCTGTGCTGCAATCTGTTTGGCAATGTTGTTGGCGCACCCGAACAAGACCACCGAAACAAGCAGGCAGCCCTGGAGGATTGAGGTCGAGCCAGACCTCTTCGCGCCTGCCGAATCAAATCTTTCGCCCAAGACGTGCCTGTGAATGATCTGAACGCTGCCTTCGGAGGTCACCGAAGATGATTGATAATCTACCTGCTCTGACAGGCATGACAGGTCTCCCCCAAGGCGCTAGGGCATGCAATCAATCCCTTAGCCTCCATGCTTGGAGGACCAGGTGCTCCGGTGCTGTTACGATCATCCATGAGCGGTTTGCGCAGGCTCTCTGTGGCAAGCAGGCGACCATGCACTGTCATGGAAGGTGACTCGAGTACCTCGAGCCAAACCCTTCCTGCAGAGCGGACAAAGCAGAAGTCAAATCCACGCGATCACAAAAGATGCACGTCTATGCGCAGGTTCTGAGGGGGCAGCGGCAGCGGAAATAACGGCTGAACCATTTTGGGTGCAGTTGCGTGCTCCCTTACAAGACTTGTTGTGTATCGCTTCAGTGCTTCCGACAAGCTAGCATGATTATCAAATGAATGACCAACCTATTCGCCATGTGAATGCACAGAGTTCAGTGTACTTCTCTTGTATGTTTAGTTTGGTCCTGTCACGCAGCTTGACCAAGTTAACAGTCAATTGTGTTGGCAACGTCGGGTCATCAGAGCCATAACTATCCACAAGCAGGGCAGAACGTGGCAAAGTTCTGCAGCTCTGATATGATTGGAGGAAAGTCATGCTTGAGATTTCATGTTGATCGGCCTGGGGCCGATACAGGAAGACAAGAAGAGATGCTCAGCTGGCCAAGCAAGATTCAAGCTGAAGGCCATGCCATGACGCTTTTGCCCGGGCTCTTGGTGAGCTGTACAAGATCCTCCACCCCTGTAGAGCAGCGGGACTGCATGTTTTTACAGTCTTTTTGCTGTGCCTGACCGTGACACTGCCACTTTGCCCGGGACCATCTAAGCTCCTGCAGCAGACTGGTAAATGCGCACCGTGGAGGATGCCTCGCACCTGCACACTGGGCACAGCGGATGCCTGAGCTAGTCGTGGAGCGTGCGCTACATGTCCATGCACACACCAACACAAACCAGTGCTGAAAGCTATCATCATCCTCACCCGCTGGAACAGAGATTCCACCAGCGTTGCCATCTGGCCCAGCTACACATTGCATTGCTGACATAGACAAAGGTGACCGCCTTGGCGTAGCCAGACCCACCGCCCAACCCGACTTGAGACATGGCCGAGCACGCGGCAGGGCAGAATTGCCATCGTTGCCGGCCGCTCCAAACACACCTCGAGAGGAGTGGATTCTGGAGGAAAAAATGCGCGCTTTGCAAGGTCTCTCTGCTTTGAGCAAAGTGGCAACGCAGGTGCCCTCCTCCGCGCCGTGCTCCTGTGCATCGGTTTCGCTTCCCATTTCAACTTTAGCACAACTTTGTATCTTTTACAGGGAGATGCCTTGCTGGGCCGAGTTTTTGGGGAAGCGCACCTGACCCTGTTCCAAATGCTGCACTGCTTGCTGTGCGGCCTGTGGCGCAGGCACCTCCAGACTCCAGACGCGATAGACGCGGTATTGGACCATTGCATTGGAACTCATCAGCCGAGCCACGACAGCAGGTTCCAACACTTCAGCTGGCGGCGCAGATGGAAGTGGAAGCTCCTGGATGACGATCCACATCAGCGTAAAGCTTTTGGGACATTTTGGGACTATGGCGACTGTGGTTGACCATGATGCCCTCAGTCCTCTTCAGCTGCAACCGGCAATGCGAGGAGAGCGTCATAGGCATCCTTCGGCACCAGCGACCTGGCAGGGTAATGAGCAAGCCCATGCGGAGACCGCGCGGGGATCACTGCGTCTGGGCCTGGTGCTGAGCAGTGGATTCAGCAACGCGTGCCTTACCTGTGCACATTCCTCTGCCGTCGAAAACCTCAAAGTCATCTGGGCATCTCAAATAGATGGAAAAAGCTCAGCAGCTCGCCTCACGGCCAAGCCAACCTCGCCTCCCCGCTCCAGGTCCTGTACGATCCACACGAATGAATCAAACCTCTCATCAAACCTCGAGGCGCGAGGCCTGTGCTGACACAGAAAGGCCAAACGGACGGGAGGAAGCAAGGCCCAGTCCTAGGCAAGCACGTACGACTTACGAGCCTTCATAGCATCGTGTCATCGTGCTTGCAGCGACTTGCAGCAGGATGCAGCAGGCCTCCTAGTGCTCCACGGAACCAACTTCCTCACAGTTGTGCAGGCTCTATCAAGCTCTGCACCTTGCTCCCCCAATTTCTCTGAAGCATGCCTTGTGCCCCGGAGTTGTCCAGCGGCTTGATGCGGATGCAGCGCGGGTCCTGGGGCAAGGACAGCACCGCCACCGGCCGCGCATCTGGCACATCCTGGCACTGACAGGACAAGCCACTCTGTCGTGCGAAGCTCTGGCTCCGGGCTGCCTGGTGGCAATCGTAGAGTGCCAACTGCAAGCTGGTTGGTACACACAACATCGTCCCACAGTGGCGACCTGAGGACCAGTAAAGCAGGTCATACACAGGGCCACAAACTCTGTCCACCCAAGGCAAGCGGCACTGAAAGCTGTCCACAAAGTCAGGAACCGCATTGGACTTGCTGCACTGTGGACATGAATGCGAGAAGGAAGGTCCAGACAGGTGGTCTCGTACCAGGGTTTGAGCTTGTTTGAAGGCGTTGTGAACGCTGCCCCTTGCAATAAAGCTGGGGCCAGTGTTGTGTCTGCGATCACGTAGTACCTGGGCTGATCATTTTCCAATAGCAATGCTCATTGACTCAACGTCCTGCAGTGCATCACCCAACTTCTATGATTAATGGGATTCCAAGCTGCCACGAGCCACTTCGTAGCCCAAGTAGGGATGACCAACAGCTTCGGTTGGTAAGCATCCACGTAACCCTGCCACAGCACGGCAGCGCCTTCCAACGCTCGAACGCAGCCAGCGCAGCGAGCCCCTCGTGCCAAGTCAAGAGCCGTGCTCCTGGAGAGTTGGCTACAGCTACAGGCACCAAAGCAGTCTCACCCGTACCTCTCTAGCTTCTTCAAACTTGCAAAGCCCAAGGTGACGGTCCCAAGCTCTGTGGCACTGAAAGGATCGGCGCGGTGACGAAGCAGCACTTGCACGCAGGCAGTGCAATTTGGAGGGCTGATGGCACGTGAAGCACAGTGTAGGGGCGTGCGCTGCTTCGAGTCCCGCACCATCGCATCCGCGTTCAGATCCAACAAGAAGCACACAATGTCCACTCGGCTGCTCGCTGCAGCCACATGCAATGCAGCCAGACCGCCGGAAGTGAGGGCATCGAGGATTGTCGAGGCGGATCCCGGCTCCCTGAAGCCCTCAGCAAGGCGCTGGCAGGCTGTAAGGTCACCGCGCTGCACTGCGGCGCACAACTCCTGCCATACAAAAAGATGGAGTCTCCTTTCCCGAAAGCACCCAAGAAGCACCTCGGAGGCTTGCTTGGCAGCAGAGCTGCCCATCGCAAGGCTAAAGGATGATGCTAAGACTGGCCCGGAAACCGCCAACACAACGTTTACACAAAGTTGTGATTTACGGTACTGCAGTTTCGCTCTTGCACGTGCCATTTCGTTAAGCTGAGCTGTCACACATCTGACCCCAAATAAGAAGACAGCAGAACCTGCGTTGGGCAAGCGTGGAGCTTGGCAGGCAAGGGAAAAATGAAAAAGCAGGCGAGTGTGTGCTGTTGTTGTTTTGAAGCTTCTACTGCTTGAGTTCTAGTGGACGCCACTGTCGGCCAAGGGTATGGGAGAGGCGATCAAATCGGACTCTGGGGTTCTAGTACATGCTGTAAGCGAACTCTGCTGCACCAAGTTCTCCTACAAAACCAGCAAGGAATACAAGCGGCAGGCCTCGCCCCCTTCCCGGTCTTTCAGAGATCTGTGTTCAGAAAAACTTCTGAGCAAACAGTTCCCATTGCACAAACAACAGGAAGGTTTTGTTCGCTGCTCTAGCCACTTCATAGGCAAGACTATGGCCAAACCATGGCAGCAATCGCGACGCACTGGAGCATGCCGAGGAATCGTTTCTTTTGCCAACTTCTTCCGTGCAATGGACCAGCTGAGTTGTGGAAGTTGCTGATGTTTTTTGCTTTGACAGTCACAAAATTCGCACAAGTTCGCTCCAGTTAGTATGAGACATCTGAACAACAAACGCATCACGAAGAGCTTTAACTACTGTAGGGCTCAACTTCATTGAAAGAGTTCTGTAGTTAAAGCTTTGTGATGGAGCGCTCAAAGCTCATTCAACTGACATGCACGTCATAAGATACCTCCAGATAAGCCCTCAAACATGTAAAGATCACTAACGACATGTCTGCATGAAGTAAGCATTTGAGTAACATGTATCATCACAAGGATGTGCGACCATATTTCTTTCTCAAGGGCAAATGCGTCGGGAGGCTATATGCGTGGCACAGGCGCACAAGACTTGTTCCGGACCAGTTCTAAGTAGACGTCTCCCGAAGTTCCCGATGGCAGATGGGAAAGCAGACGCTCACTCGTCTTCTGCATCACTTTAAAGTGAGTACAGAAGTCAACACTCGACCGCATGGACAACCTGACATGCAAAAAAATCACTCAGCACATCGAACATCGCGTTCTCCATTTAGCCCTCTAATGCTTGTAAAGGACAAAAGAGGCTGCAGGCAGAAAGTATTCTTTCCAAACTCATGGTGTTTCGCCCGCCAATTATTTGGCAATGAGCATACATCCGAGCATAAGACTTCATGCCGATCGAGCTTCACACGAATCACATAGTACACCCTTGCATACCTGCTATGTCACCATGTGACACATGTCTTTATAGATTCCCTCGTTTTCAAAACAGAACATTTTTGATCTCACGTAATGTTGACTTCACCTTAAGAACTGCCCCTACATTTATAAAATCCCGGGCCTGGAACACAATTACAATAACCCCCACAATTACAATATCCCCCAAACGCGTACTTTTTGTCGGGACAAGGATTTCAATTAGATTTCAATTAACTCTAATAGGCTTTC
>CAJNIZ010010835.1:25114-94204 GCA_905231905.1 Symbiodinium pilosum | reverse complement strand
TGAATAAAAAAAACCCATGGCCCCTATAATACACTATATAATAAATGAGGTCATATACCATATATAGTATACTATATAATATTGTATACAATAAACTGTACAATATACTATATAATATGATACAATAGAAGCAGTAGAATACAATAATTACCATTGGGACGGGGTTTTGTAGAAGCAACTGCTCGGCTCAGCTAGCTTCAACCTCCTCAGCCCTGTGAGCTGCACTTTTCCTCCTCATCCGGATTGTCTATAGTATATATACAGAATATCATAATATAATAGTACATTATAGTATATTATAGTATATTATAATACATTATAGGATATTATAGTATGTTATAGTATCTTATAGTACATTACAGTATAGAATAATGTATTATAGTATGCTCTGGTATGTTAAGTACGTTATATAATATTATCGAATATTATCGGTGAATCCCAAGTTGTAAACAGCCCAGATGAGAAGGATGGTGGTCTTTCATGATGGGCTTACCCAGCCTGCCTGAATCACGGTGAATGATAAAAAAAGGAAGAGGGCCAAGAACCCCAGTTTCATCCTTTACTGGCAAGGCAATAGTCAATCCGGGCTTGCAGCTCATTCGATTCTCCAGCTCCTGAAATGGTAGGTGGGTTTGGGTCAAAATTCAGGATGTCCAGGGGATATAGAATTACTCAAGTCCCTCTGAGGGATCATTTGCGGAGGTATTTTTGAGGAACTTTTCTTAGCTGTGTGTTCTTCCAGGTGTCTCGGGGTGCGTGCAGGGAGCCACATTAGCCAAATGTATAGTGTGGCATTGTTCAGGTGGACCAGACAACATGTTCACAATTGGTTGAAACACATGAACCAAAAGGCCACTTCAATATCTGAATACCAGACCCATAACATGCTGATTCGCAAGCAGTGAAATTTCAGAAGGGACATGAGCTGCAGACGTCATTCACCAAAGTGGCGAGAAACTGAGACGCACCCCTTTTGACCATTGACCCTTCGCCAGTTGTGATAAAAGGGACCCATTCACAGATGCTGTTGGTCGTACCGTCGTTGAGCCGAGGGCTCACGCAGCCGGAACAGAAACCTTGCCATACAAAATCTTATACACAACTCGGCACTCGGAAGCCAATGTCAGAAACCCTTTCCACATATTCTATCTTTCACATGTGTTCCCTGCAGTGCGCATATGCCTTGTACTGTAGAATCTACACAACTTCCCTGAAAGCTCCAGACAAGGTTTTCGTCGAGGAGCTGAGGACTCATACAATCACATCAGAATCCCGAATCATATAACCACATTGGCACCAGATGAATTCCTGAACTCCAACACCATCCGCGTGAATGCCCCTGCTAGGAGGTTTGGAGGTAGATTAAAGTGCGGGGTAGAATGGTATAAGCAAGATAGTCATTATCACAACAGAAACGGAGCTTTAGCACCTTAGAGATAAGCACCATTAACACTCTCTTCAAGGGGATTTCGCCTGCAGGTTAAAATCCCCCTTAAGTAGATAGAATATGGCTTTGGGTATATTATAGCAAGATCCCCATATTTGCTATATTCTATCTACTTTAAGGGGGACTATAAATGGCGACCCATCCTCACAGCGCTGCTCAAGGAGTGAGAGTCGGAAATCTGTTTCAGGCCTCAGCTCCAGCTTTCTGAAGGAGGTAGAGGGTCCTAAATGTTTGGGTTATAATATTGGGGTTATACTAGGGTTATATTGGGGTTATAGTAGGGTTATAGCGAATATTTGAGTATCCGCTGGCTGACAGGTTGTCTAAAGTTTGATATAGGAAGGAAGCCGGTAAGGCATCGCGCCTTTTCTTGGGCTTCTTGGACTCCCTTGGCTGACAAAAATCTTGACAAAGCGTGAGTCTTGGAACTGCGCGGTTTAGGGTTTAGGGTTTAAGGTTTAGGGTTGAGGGTTTAAGGTTTGGGGTTTAGGGTTTAGCAAAAGCTGGCATTTGGATTCCTAATACAAATCCTTTAAAAACACCAGGTTCCGATTTTCCGTTTTCTTGTCCATTTGGTTTTTCATTATGGGAGGATGATACCGCTGAACCATAACTTGATTTGAGCTGTAGTCTGAACTCCTACTGTAGTATCCCCCTTAATGGCCCCCTATAATGCTCACCCTTTGTATTCCCCTTTACAACCCCCTTTAAGCAGTTTAGACCCTAAACTCTAAACCCTACATCGTTCCCTATATAACCGCCTTTAAGGAGTTGAGACCCTAAACCCTAAAACCCAAACCTTAAACCATATATATAGATATATATATATATCCCTATATAATCCCCCATGTAACCCCTTTCAAGGAGTTTAGACTCTAGCTCATGTGAGGGCTCAAGGGACCAAAGGCCGCATGTCAGTATCCAAAGCAAAGCAGAACCGTTGGGTAACCCCCTCCAGGTTTAGTGTTCATTTTTTTTTTGGGGGTGGGGTGGTTAGGGTTTAGGGTCACTAATATTACACCCCTCCCCCTAAATGGGGGATCACAGATTACAGGGTTTGGGGTTAAGGGCTTAGGACATCAAGCCCCCCCGCCCCGCCTAATTTTAAACACTGTCAATAAATCAGAACGTACGACATGATGATATTAGCGGGGGGTGGATTAGGTGGCTGGGCTTACTGTCCGCCCTGTAAAAGTCCCCCGATTTGGCAATTGCAGTGCATGCATATCCATGGTAAAGGTCGTGTTTATGACTGTTATGGCGGTTGGGGCAATATCCAATGGCCTGGAACCAGGTAGGTATCTTAGTAAATATAAAAGATTACAGGATAGTAATCGCTTCAAACTTGGATCTTTCCCTATCCAAAACCCTAAGCCGTGTGAACACCCTTTTGACGCATTTTCTTCGCCCCTTCGTCACCCCAGTTCCCATTTCACTTTCCAGCGAGCTTTACACTTGTCTGTTGCCCACCAACAACCCTTAGCCTTAACCCTAAAAGCTAGCTTCCATTCACTGTTCCATTCCTTCACTTCCATAACAACTATACCCACAAGATTACCCTGCATGCTAAAATACCTTCAGCATTGAATCTCAATTTGTGCGAATTTATGCCCTAAACCCTAAAGGTCCCTATATTACCAATAGATCCGGATACATGATCTGTCATCCGCCTTAATAACCCCTATAATCATCCCCTATAGAACCCCCTACATAATCTCTCTCTACAGAATTTAGACTATAGCTCATATACTCTATATTGGGTTGTTTTACCTAGGCTTGGAATGGATGACAATTTCCCTACAAAGGGGGACCGAACTGTAAACCCCAATACCGTAAACCCCAAGCCTTAAAATCTTCAATTCTAAATCCTAAATCCTAAACCTTAAATCTTAAACCCTAAAGCCCTGATTCTAAACCTTAAACCCTAAACCCTAGACAAACAGCGAACTCGAGGCCGTGACCGAGGCAAAGTGGCCTCGGAGGCCTGAGCACTCTGTGCTTCTGGTTATATGGCAATAATCCACTAGGGTTTAGGGCTTAAGGTTTAGGGGTTTAGGGTTATATTAGGGTTATATTGAGATAACGGAAACTACTATTTAGGGTTCACAAGATTACCAACGCTGTAACGGTATATATATTTGGGGTCTTATCCAGGGTTTGGGGCTTAGGGTCATATCAGGGGTCATGTTAAGGGCTAGATAGATAGCCAAGAATATTCTCCAACTGTTACGAAGGTGGGACAGTACCGAAATGATACTATTTGGGGAAACGGTTGTCAGAAAATCCCACATCCACACATGCGTGCAGAAACCGGAAGCGACAACGGCGCCATCCATTTAGGGGCCTTGCCTTTGTGAACCTGCAAGCGTCATCGAATGCCCAAAAACCTTCCTCAGCATGAATGACCTGGGCCAAAGAAAGATATTCACCCTCTGCAAAGACTCTGAAATCTTACGCCTTATTGGCACCTTTTTGTTGCCTCCCTGCAATTTACGACTGCTTTGCTCTGGGAACGGGGCTCGGGCAAGTTGGCTGCTTTCTTCAGATTTGGGTAAACAACTCCCCCAGATATTAAGCATCCCCCACCGCAACTCATCCATCACGAACCCCCCCCAAATATGTAGAAATATTTCAAAATGTCATACATTTGTTAAGAATATGACAAACATTCGGAAACATGTTTCTGGATTTAATAGAAATTTTAATAAAACTTGAACAGAATGTTGTAAAGAATAACAATAAATCACAGGCTCTAGAAAGAGTGTTCTAAAGACATAGAAACGTGTTGCTGGAGAATTCCTGGTGGTCGCCCACAGGCCCTCCTAAAAACACGGAACATGTAGTCATAGCCAAAGCGGGGTATTCAACATCAAAGGAAAGGATGACACCAACAGTGCACATTCTTTCCAAAAACTGATACCCTATAACAATCCCTCAAGCACCCTGCGTAGCATATTTCTTGTAAAATCCCCCGGGCTTCCCCCAGGGAGAACCCACTCCTTCAGCTGAAGACCTGGGCCCAAACCCTAGCCCCTCGAGCAGAACCCTGAAGCCCTCAAACCTTATCCACCCCCAAACTAACATCCAAGCTTACGAGGAGCCTTTGTAGGTTTCTATTGGGCAATTCCCAACATTATGGGCCTCTTTTAATCATAGATTATGTTACGGCACTCAATATTTAGGGGTGCCAAAATGGGACCTCATTTTTGGAGTTGCCACGCCCTCGGGCGTATAAACCCTAAACCCTAAAGTAATTTAACCCTAATATCCTCATATAACCCCTATATCATCCCTAGAGTTTCCATTTTCTTTTCCATTATTCCCATATACCACCCCCTAAACCCTACACCCCTAAACCCTAAACCCTAAATCCTTAAACCCTAAACCCTTAAACCCATTAACCGTGAGTGCCCAGTCCTGGATCTGCTTCTGCGAGAGATCTGACAGCTTTAGGTCCAGCTGCGACTGGCGGCGGCTGGCCAAGTTTGGGGGTTTCCCAAAGTTAGGGGTACCCTTTAAAGGGCTTATGGGGGCTATATAGGGCTCTATAGGGGATGTATAGGGTTTAGGGTTTCCCAAAATTAGGGGTACCTTTTTGGGGGTTCACATTATAGGGACTATAATATTTGAGGGGTCTATATTGGGGTCCCCCTAATTTTGGGAAACTATCATTTCTGTTCCCTTCTTGGAAGCTACTGGGAGGTGAAGAGTTGAGGGATGAAGGTCTGAGGGTTACGGTGCAGGGAGCGGGTTTGGGGAACGGATTCCGGGATTTTGGTTTAGGGCTGGGGGTTTCAAGGTTTCGCTTGAAGGCTGAAAGCAGTTCTAGGTCAGCATATAAGCCTCCTAGTTTAGCCAACAGCAACATTTGTCGACTTCTAACACCGCAGATATGGCTGCCGCTATCCTCCCGGTCTACGGGATTACGTGAATGCACAGAGCCTGCAAAGGATACACGGGTCAAAGATTTTGCAGGGAGCATGGGCTATGACCATTTTTTGGGCATGCCATGGAGATTCGCAAGGTTCTGCATGGTCTTCAAAAAGCATGCGTCTTTTTTGGGAAGGCTGTATTGCCTGTCGAAGAGGCTTCAATACAGTCCTCAACATCAGAATTATGTCTAGGGACCTTACTCAGCGGCCAGAAGCCTGAAACCGGAAGCCCCAACCCACACCAAAAAAGAAAATGGTCGACGTCTCCCAAGACAAGTAGCCGCTTTTGCAATCATCAACCTTCACATACGTGTTACGCCCAAAATCCAAATTCTGAAGCGGAAACGTGTATGACTTCAGCATGCAGACATACGCTGAAGGCACCAGGCGACTGTCGAACGCAGTAAGGCGTTGCGATGCTAAAGCCCAGGCAGCTTCAACCTCAAGCAAGGCTCCCATGTACAGGTCTCCCAAAAAGTCGTGGCCCGTTAACAGAGGCAATAGGGTAAGGGGTTTCCATGAGTCTAAAGGAAGGCTTGCATTGTCATCTCTCAACATTTCCCAAGTCGAGTCAATAAGACGCAGAACGAAAGAAAGCTTAAGCACAAGACGAAGACAGAACAAAATCCTAATGATCTTTAGAACTGCTGTTGCTGCTGCGGCTTTCGCTACTGGCGCTGGTATAGACGAGAGCAATGGCAACGACCACTATTGCTCCTCCTCCTCCTCCTCCTTCGCTGCTGCTGCTGCTGCTGCTGCGGTGACTATACAATCAGTGCTCGATCTGTAGCAATCATTCATATTCCTGCATCTCTGTAATTGTTATAATTGCTGGCATATTTGGGAAACTAGGACATGCGTTTCTTAAACGCGAAGCCGTACATGTTGGGGACCTACGGAGAAATCTTGCTCCTGAAGACTCGCACTTGACACATCCACCAGCTGCTGACATACTCCAGGCCTTGGAAGCGTAGTACCCCTCAATTATGCTCATATCTCTCAGTTGTCAGGTATAGGGTTTCGGCGCACTCTAGGAAGCAGACAAACTGTAAGGCCTTATTGTACATTTCTTCTGTACTTATGGGCTATACCTAACAGCCTTAGTACGCTTGAACATCTTTTCCTTAGCCGTGGTGTGTTTTGCTCTCCGGGATCCCCCTGTCTGAGGTGGGGAGCCGTTTGGTTGCATGTCGCCAGCATTGCCTGCCAACAGCCATATGAGCCATAGTCTAAACTCCTAGTATACACGTTAATAAATCCTATACTAGTCCCCAATATAACCCCCTATACAGTTTAGCTCATATGAACTCAAGGATGGGTGGAAAATTGCTTGTTTTGCAGGCGAAGGCCAGCAGAGCTACAAATTAGGGCTTGGGGCTTGTGTCTTGGAGATTCAGAGATCCACGGCTTTCGGATTTCGGTTTCCGTTTTAGGGCTTCAGAGATTCCAAGACAACTGTAGCGGTGAGAGAGCTATTGGCTGAGCTTTCAACAGCTCCTGCCGCTACTGCTCTGCTAATTCCACTTCTACAGTACATTTGGGGGTATATTAGTGTATTATAGTATATTGTAGGATATTTATTATAGTACATAATGGTATGTTATGGTATATTATGGTAAGCTTGAGTTTCTTTACTCCACCCAGCCTCAGCACCCTTCAGCTGCTCCTGGAGCGTGCTCAGTACAGAGAGCTCTGAAAGCTCCGCAGCCCGTGCGCGCCGCACCTTGCGGGTTGTTGGCTTCGGTGACGCTTTGGCCTAGTAAAAGCCAAGCAGAAATTTCTATGGACCTGTAGGAAGGTGAAACAGAGTTTGTATTAGGTGGGACATCTGAAAACTGGGGATTGTGTAAATGTCCCAAGCATCTGGTAGGCATGCAAAACAGCCACATACATTTTGAGACAGCTTTCCATGGATGTGCCACAACTAAATCCTTACTTCTAGATCCCCAGCCCCAAGCAATGGCTGAGGTCCTAGCGTTGCCGTGGAAAGGCCAGCTACCTGGCAATTCTGATATCGCAGGACGTAGCTGGCTGCAAGGCCAAATAAGACCTCCAAAAATGTAGGCATCTCAAGATCGCGGGCCATCTTTGGTGGTGACTGTAAGGAAGATCTGAGTATTGTGCGAGGTACATGTATCATCCCTCTTTTGAGACATAGCCTACATCAATAGTCCTCACAAAGCTCTGCAGAATCCCTCTAAGCTTCCGCAGGCCTCCGACAAATCCCTGTGACATCCTTGTGCCACTCTGCATGGGGTCCCCCATTTTTTTTTTGGGGGGGGAAGTTTCGTGTATAGCGGTGGAGCTCCTCGTTTTTGGAAATAACAATACCGCTATAAAGGCTTTTGTACTACACCCAACTATTCCAGTATATGTACGTAACCTACATATGAAAAACCTGATACAAACCCTACAAACTATGAACCACTTCAGGGACCCTTGAGCAGGTGCCTTGAAGGCCATCAATATCTGCTTTCAAGAAGGAGGTACAGCCATGAGACCTGAGGATGGAGGTAGGGTTTAATTAGGGTTTAGGGTGGTTCCTGGAAAAAGGGTTAAACTGCTCTAGGATGTCAAAGTGTGAATTGGGTAGAGTTTGGGGTTCAGGGTTGAGAGCTTATGTATAGATTGGGCACATTTGGGTGTAAGGTTACGTCGACTGCTACTCCCCGACGACCTCCGTGCCCCTGCCTTGTACATGACTTGGGGCTTAATTTCAGTGATCAGGGATTGCGGATTGCTCAGACTGTTTCTAGCACCACTTCTTGCTCATGTTCATTACTACTGCTACTACTGCTTCTTCTACTATGGTTACTGCTGCTACAGCTACCATGCAAAGGCAGGTTACGTCCCTTGAGGCCGGCGCTTGGCCACCAATCGCTTTGGAGAGTCACCTGCTGCGGCATTTCACGGGGGTGGTGGCAGGGTGAGACCGACTAGACAAGGACTTGATGCCATGAAATTCTGTATCCAGAGCCCACCAGCGCAACAAGCAGAAGCAGCACCATCACCATCATCATTCTTCTCACCCTTCTTACCAGCACGGCCACCGCGATAAACATCAACTCACTGTTTTCACTATCACAAACAATTATCGCCGTCATGTGTTTGCCTCCCAAGGCCCAGCACCATCTACATGGCACGCGAGATTGCAAGAGGGCAAAAGGCGCAAAGATGGGAACCTCTCAAAATAGCACCTGCAAAATCCTCACAGGCCCATCATGACCTGCCAATTCCAATAGATTCTTGGGGGGTTACATAGGGTTTATACAGGGATAATGGAAAGGAACATGGAAACTACAATATTATTTGGGGTTTAGGGTTTTAGGGTTTAGGGTGGGAAATCCCCCACATGACTCCGTTGGATAGTACACTTTCCACCCACTGTTCTGTTTTTATTCTCCATTATTCGGGATAATATCCCTCATGCAGGCTTTTTTATACCCCCCCCCTATAAAATCCTGCATTACATAGCCTTTATACAACCCCCCCATTACAAAACCATATAAAACCCTACATAGCCTTTATATACCCCTATATAATCCCTACTCCTTAAGGGATGCCTCCACTTGTTTGTGTACTGGAGACTTCTCGCTGCGCCTGGGCATGGACTCAAAGAACAAGTATGGCAGCTCTCTCAAGATATGGGTAGTTCCTAAAATTAGGATCCCATTTTGGCATTTTGGTACCCCTAAACAATCTAAACACAAAAGGGGCCCATATTTTTTGAGAACCCCCCATATAGGGCCCTGGACATATCTGCAAGAAAGATTCCCAAGTTTCGGGGGTATGTAGTCAAGGGAAAGCTACTTTGGCAGAACTGCCTGAGCATGCTGCTTTTGATCGCCATCTGGGTGCTACAATTACATTTATCTGCGTCATAAAAACTCAGCGATTCATATAGTCCTAAACCCTAAACCCTCTATAATCCCTGTAGTTTCCATTTCTTTTCCATTATCCCCAAAATAACCCCAATATATACCCTATAATCCCTACATAAACCCAATATAATCCCTGTAGTTTCCATTTTCTTTTCCATTAGCCTACATAAGCTTCTTGAAGCTGCAAGCTGCCCATGATATTGTGGCTACTACAACTATCGTTCGGTTCGGTTCCGTTGCCGGTTGTGCTCTTAAGGCATGATCTACGGTCACAGAATATCATACAGTCCCAAGGGGGCCCCCTCCATAACATCCCCCACAATAAGGGACACATAGGGGCATAGTAGAGGTCATTAGGGCTTATTTGTTTTTTTGGGAAGTTGAAATGTGCGGATGACAAAGTTTGATGGCACTACCCTCCGGAATCATAGGGCTACCCCCGCAGTTGTACATCAAGATGCTGTATATGGTCTGGATATCAGGGGCTGGCAGTCCCTCCTGACGAAGTACAAGGGTTTCCCTAACTGCGGGGTACCTTTTTTAGGAGTGTCCCTATAAGAAGGCAGAAATAAACTGTCTTTTGGCATTCCATACTTGCTTGCGGGAGTACGCTTGTTCTCGGGTGAGCACCGTATTAGCGCGGCGGTGAAGCTCTCGTCTGCACCAGCTGCACGACTTCGCATCCTTACCATGGAATGCTGACAGAATCTACTTAAGGATACCTGGAGAAGAAGTCCTGCTATGGAAAGTTTGTACAAGAAGTGTATTGGGAAAATAGGGTCTCCTCCTTGGAAAGGTAGTTTCCCAAAATTAGGGATCCCAATATAGACCCCAATATACTACAAGTATGATCCTTATTATGGGGACCCCCATTGAGGGTACCCCTAATTTTGGGAAACCCCGGAATCTCTGCATCCTAAGCGAAAGTAGGTCCCTGCGTTCTGTGGCCTGAAGGTGATTGACACATAGTGTTGAGGCACAAAACTGCCAAACTAGAACAGGGTTTGGGGTTTCTTGCTATAGCTGACTACCAAAGTACAACACTCCTGAACTGGTACTTTCCCAAAACAGGGGGACCTCACAATAGACAAAAATATTCTAATCCTTATTATGGGGAACCCCCCTAAACCCTAAACCCCTGAACCCCAGGCAGGCTTTTATTCTTCCGGGCGCACAGCAGGTTCTAGCTTCTGAGCTCTGAAAACAGAATGCCGCCTTCAGCCTAAAATCCTCAGTCTTCTATGAAAAAGATATCGCCAAAGCATTCTGGGATCCGCGTTTCTTCCGTGCCATCTACTTCTGGGAGACTTTTATCCTGAACGTGGTGCTCGTGTTCAAAACCTGAAGCTACGGATCCTTACCTTGGAAGACCTCAAGAATGGAGCCCTTGTTTTGAGAAACTGTCAAATGCAGCCATGGCACCAGCTCGTTGAGGCATCCACAAAGCGCGCATTCGCTCTTGTAGCGCCGCGGCATAACTCCCAGAAACTTACTGGAAAATTGGGGAATGATTATGCAAGGACTACTTGGCATGATAGAGATTCCTTCTGTCGTTGAAGATAGTGCAGTCGCAAGTGCAACTGGAACCATCAAGATAACTCCGTATTCCCCTTCCGTACATTAGGTACCAGAAGAGGCTATATGGGCCGTTGCTCCTTCCCCTCAATGGTGTTTAGCAGCCTACTACGGTTTGCAGGACTCACCCTCCGTTTGCGCCAAGTGTACTCCTTCTTATGGAGGACATGCGCTGACTGCGCAGAGCAAGCCTCAACCTACCTGAATCAGAGAACCAGGTCAGGCTGCGAAACAATGCTCAGAATGCCATCTTGCGCATCGTGCCTTTGAGCTGACAAAGCTGCACCCATCTCTGGTACCTGCCTGCGCCTTTTTGTTCATCGAATGGCAGCCATGGTTCGAAGTATGTTTACAAGCCAGCATGCGCAACTGCCTTACGGCAACTGTCACGACATAGCTGCATTAAACGTGGAACATGCCGAACATCTGCTCCATCAAAACCTGGCTCAGCCTCAGATGTGAAACCTCATGGCGAGCCTCTGCCTATAATCAAACATGCACTTGGCTGAGTTCAAAAGCTTACTGGTGGCGAGTAGGGAATAAGGGAATATAATCCCTCCAACGTATAATCCCTAAACATTTTCTGTATAAACCCTATATAGCATATTCCCTTATCCCCTACTAAGCCCCAGTAAGAAAGACAAGCTAGGCGGCCCTGAGCACTGCCACACTTGGTGTTTGCAGAGCCCCCTTGTGGGAAGCCGCTGGCTCTTGAGCCCCCAAAGGAATTGAATGTATTAAGGGGTTATAATGGGATATTGGAAAACAAAATGGAAACTACTACAACGGGTTATATAGGGTATATTGGGATTATATTGGGTTATAATGGGATAATGGAAAACGAAATGGAAACTACGAATTTAGGGCTTCGGGATTTAGGGTTTAGGGATCCCCCTCACCCTGTAGTAGTGGTATAAAAGGACTATAAGAGGACGCTAAAATAGTTACTAATAATGGTAGACTTGAACTGTAGGAGAGGACGAATAGAAGTGTAGGAGAGGACTCTAAGATACTTACTAATAGTGGCATACTCGGACTATAACATGGCGCTAGGATAGTTACCAGTATCCCTTCTAGCCACTATCACAGGGTGGAGGGTCCACCTAATGAATGCCCAGGTTTACACAAACTCCAAGCTTCATGGATTAATGCTGCAGATAATTGTAAGGTAGGGTAATGGGCATCTAACCACTTGGTACTGACAAGGGGCTCCAGCTACAACCTGTATTTCGTCCCATGACGTTGCACAGGAGTGCGGTCCAAATTCTGCAAAAAAGCCTTCGCCTGTCAAGTTCCGTGGAAGGCTACCTGCACAAATGTCAGGCAATCAGTTTGCACACATATGCAGGAAATCTTCCACTGCTACATAGTTGCGGCGCCATGGGAAACATCTTGCCTTGCGGAAGTCTTCGAAGCTGTTTTTGCGCTCCTGCCCAAGCATCCGCAGTTCACTTGCTGCAGCTGCTCCACAACATGGCGCAAGCTTGTCATGTCATAGGGTCACAAAGCTACCAAAACAATATGGTCCCCAACATTTCCCTATGAAATCTCCAACCGACCACTCGGCATGATCCCTGAACAGAAAGCTTATCTGCTGCACTAGCAGACGAACTCAATTCAATTAGAGCACTCGATACGCTCTGGCGATACAGCTATACTATCCATACTCTTAGGGATTCAGGGCCAGAGCTACACGGACAGGTCTAACCTAAGTATAAAACTACTCCTAATTAAGCCTCTTACGAGTAGGAAGTTCAAATCCCCGGTTTCTCCGAGTATCAGCGCCCTGGGAGGTCCCAAAGATTTGGGGATTATCAGAAACTACAGCCACCACCTTAGCCAGCATAGAGGTTCCTTTCTAAGAAATCTCTGTGTGGGTACACCCCATGCTACCGGAGCTATGTGACCCCTGTACCCGGTGATTAATGACCCGATAGGCATCCATGCCTATGACAACTAATGGAGCTCACACACCAGATTACGTCTCGAGCGCCCCGCTTGCAAGTAATCTGGTAGTTTCCCAAAATAGGGGGCCCCCAATATCGACCCCGAAATACTATAATCCTTATTATTATAAGGACCCAAAAGGATACCCCTAATTTTGGGAAACCCCCCATATGAAGATCTAAACCTTGCGCTAGGCCCCCGACTTCGCGGCATTCTTGAAGAAGCTCGTTGCCATCGGTACCAGGCCTCAGCTTGAGTGTGCCTTGGGTTGAAAGTGCTTCGTACGATGCCCCGGGAAGCCAAAGACTCATCAGATCTTCCCAAAGGGCTTAAAGGGTTAATATAGCAGGGATTATATAAGGATAATGGCAAAGAAGATGGAAACTACTATTCAGGGGTACTAGTAAAGCCCCTCCTTTTCAGGTTCCTCTGGCGCTTGTGTTGCTATGGAATGGTATCCTTATCCTTTGCTTCTGCGTTTTGCTGCTTTGAAGGTTTTTTTTCTTTTCGGAGGAGCCATTTGTTTCCATCTTCGTTCCATGCGTAATTATCGCATGTAGGGTGCTGCTTGTAGACATCGTAAATTGAAATCCTGTGGCACCTCACTAAAATCCCTTGAACACCGCCAAAACAGAATTGAGAGCAGCACGTCACTTGCGACGCGTCATCTTCCTGTCACGAGCTGAATGCTTTAGGTTCAAGCGCTGGGTTCTCCTAAATTACATAAGGAGAGAATAAGGGATAACGATCCCCATTTCTGCATATTCTGCAATAAACGCATGGCCTATAACCATCAAACATAATGGCCCCCCTAAAAAAGCTTCGCAAGAACACTCATTTCTGCCTTGCACGGGCAAGCTCCTTCTGACTTTGGCACACACACACACACATGAACTCACAGAGTCACGCCGGGGGGGGGGGGGGGGGGGNNGAGGGGGGCATTCTGCAAAGCAGCACAGCAAGTGTTCCTCAACTTCCTAAACTTGAGGGAAGGCTTTTACGGGCCCTTGGCGTGCCCTGTAAAGTTGCGACATGGCAGGTCCGATCGAAGTTGCCCCCATGTCGCAAGTCTTGCGCAGCGAATGCAGAGAGATCTAGTATGCAGAGTGTTTCGCAAAACATGCTACGGCTCCAAGGGGTGTCATTAGGTGGAGTATTTTCTCCCGAAGCCATTTTTTGCAGAGTCACGGAGATTCCGTAGTGTATAGAGCAACAAGTAGGAACCCCAATTTATGTAGTTTTCTCTCCAAGCGCATGCTTCGAGACTTTCCCGGTGGCCGCATGCACAAACACCTACGCCCTCAACCCCTAAACTAAATTATGATCTCAGATGAGTCTCAATATCGTAGGATAATTTTCATGCAGCTTCCACCGGAACCCTGAACTACAGGCCTGACCTCCAGAATCCTGCGCCGAAACCCCGCACCTTCAACCCTTGGATCTATCCTAAACCCCCAATCATTACACCTTAAACTCCTCAACCTGCTCAACCCTAATTAATTTCCAAAACCTAAACCCTATATGCCCTNNCCTATATAACCTATGTACCCTATATACCCATTAGGGTACCTTAATTGAAGTTCCCATTCCTTAACCCCTACCTCCGGCCTGAAAAAGCTTGGACTCCAGATTCCCATGCCCGCTTTTGCGAAACTCCGTGCTCCTGCAACCCATTGGGGTAATGTTAGGGTCATGTTGGGGTTCTATTGGGATAATGGAAAACAAAATAGAAACTGCATATAGGGCTTAGGGCTTGGGTTTAGTAGTGTTTGAGGTTTAGGACTTGGGGCTGAACAATTTCAAGGTTTGGGTAGAGGGACACAATTACATGGAAGTTTCTCTTGCCAAGGGCCCCTGGTTCCGGACTGCCCTTTCCATGACCATATATGGGTAGCTCCCCAAATTTGGGTCGCACTTTGGTATCCCTAAATACCAAGTGCGGTACTCCCAAATATTAGGTGCCGTAATAGAATCCGGTAACCGAAAAGGGGCCCAACAAATTTTGAGAACAAGCCGCATGTGGGGACCAAAGGCTAAGGTTAGGAGTCTCCAGAAATTGGGGGTCCCGGTTGGACTTCCCTATAATGTGGTCCGAGGAAGACATGGGAGTTTCCCAGAATTAGGGGTACCATCTTTGGGGTCCCCATAATAAGGATTATAATATTTTGGGGTCTATATTAGGGTCCCCCCATTTCGGGAAACTACCATATATATAGATATATATAAGGGGGACACCATCTTGGGAACTACTCTGATATTGTGTTATGAGAACTCATTTTAAGCCCTAAAACCCTAAATCCTAAACCCTAATCATGATGTACTGGTAGATAGATGGCCCGGCGCACTGGCGAGCAGCCCTCCGAATCAAGTTTTGAAGGTCCCTAGGGAGCCGCAGTCTGGCCTTAATAAACCCCTATCATACTCCCCTGTATAATCCCATACATAACCCTATAATCCCAGATATAACCCTAGCTCATATAGGGCCCCTGGCTTGAACCACCTGTGGAACCCAAAGAAGAGGGTCGTCCTAGAGCCTAAACCCCGACCCACCTCTGATGGCACCCCAGCCGCCAAGTGGTAGACGAGGCGATCTTGCAAAAGGAAAGGGCACAAACGGGTTTGCGTTGTGAACGCCGGCAGGTTTCGGGTTTCAGGAGGATGCTACTCCTGGTAGGGTTTAGGGTTTAGGGTTGAGTTTGTACAAGCCCTAATTATGATCTGGATTCTCCAGAACCCTATCCAGGGTTGTACGAGAAAACCGTTCGCTATGATTCATGCTGGTCGTATATGTTCTCATAACAACAACAATATGAGCAACAACTCTTCCACAAAACGTCAAAGTAAAACGCGGCCCGTTTCAGAATTTGGTAGCGAATGTAGCTTTGCTTTTGATTTGGCAATGGCAATATGGTAGTTTGGATCAATTAAGGGGACCGCAATGTAGCCTCCCCAAAATGGTACCCCTTCTTTGGGAAGCCCCATATCACTGCTTGATTTGAATTGATACTTGTTGCTTGTGGGACCCGCCTGCTAACTTCGAACACGACAGCGTTATTGCCCTAAACTGTCTCTAGCTAGTAACTAGAAAGTTTCATAACATGAATGTCCAAGTTGCCGTAGTATCACGCCGAGAGCCACGCCTATGCCCTAGAAGTAAGTCGCTGGTAGTTGTCAAGTCGAACATCCAGTTCAGAGTAGGTGGGGGCTTCCCAAAATTATAAGTATGCCCCTGCTTCTGGGCGTCCCAACAAAAAGGATTATAGATTCTTTGGGTGTATCTTGATGGGGTCCCCCTCTTTATCGGAGCTACCATTTACTGCTACGGCATTGGCTGTTTAGAAAACAACTGGCAAGCGGTCCGGCTCATGAGGCCCCCACATACTCGTGCAAAACGTCCAGGAGCTTCCTCCACAGCACGTGGCTTTTGAACACAAGTCCGTGACAACAAAGGGCAAATACAACCCTCAATCCTATGGCTCTTAAACTCCTAAACCCTAAAGTCCCTAAACCCTCGAAATCCTCCTAAACCTGGAAAAACAAAAGCAATTCCTTGTACGGCCGTATGCGCATGGCGCTGAATCTGCCTTGCTATTCCTTAACAGGGTTGCTGTCAAGGAATTTGAGTTAAGTTACTATAAGAAGGAACCTTTCCCTCCCCCTTCCCCCTTTCAAGGAACTATGTGGGGGGTTATATAGAGATTGTATGTATAGGGGCTATTTTGCGGATTATATAGGGTTTAGGGGGATTATCCCCCTGTAATGGAGAATCAACTGGAAAAGAACATGGATAACGAAATGGAAGCTGGAGTCTGGAGGACTATAGGGCTTTAAGGAACTTAAATGAAGTTACTATAAGAAGGCATCCCCATTATTTTCTATATACCCATACTGTGGTGACCTAATCTTAAAATCCTTAACAGCAACCCAATTAAGGGTAGGCTTGGAAAGTTCATCCCTGTAATCATACCTGTGGACTCCCCATAAGTACCTCTAAAGCAGTACACTTGGGATCACTTGGATAGCTTTGCGGGCCCTAGAAAAACTATTGTCTAATGGCTTGTTCAGGATTATGTAGGGATTAAGGGCCCTGAAAATTTAACAGCAATTTTCAAACCTATCCCTGTGCAGATACGGGAGTTCCCAGAATTGAGGGTGCCCGTCTATTATGTAGTAGGGCCCAATAAAGGGGTCCCCATTTGTTGGAACACCGTTTACTCAGCAAATCCCAAACCCTAAGCCCTAAACCCCAAACACTAGACCCCACACCCTAAAACCCTAAACCCTAGGCAATTAATCTGCCAGCTGTCCTGGGAATCTTGGGGAAGTCCGCGCTGCACATGAAGAAAACCTGGCAGGCATGACTTACTGGTTCTTCGAGTTTCGGGTTTAGGAATGCATTAACTATAAGGGTTATACAGGGATTACATGTCCTTATTCCCTACTAAGAGCCAGCAAAATGAGGCTGTCCAGTTTAGGGTCTGGGAGGGTGCTAGGGTTTAGGGCCATGATTCGAAGCCGCCAATCCTGCAATGCATTCCGAATACAATTTCATTGAAGGTGTGGGGTTTAGGGTCCAGGGTCAAAATTCTGGTGCATGTTTCAATCCTGACTACAATGCGGCCCCGGCCAGGTAGGGCACACTAAAAGGGACCGCAAATTTGATAACCTGCCATATCAGAGTTGATTCATGGCTGCCCGAAGCCAAGAACCTGCAACGGAACTTGCAGTGCCTACATCCCGAACCGTGAATCCGTAAGCTCCTCTCACAGACAAAAAACAAATCGGTAAGAACGACTCCTATTGGAAAGAACGCTTGTGGGGCTCCTCCGGAGGTCCCCCTTGACGTACAGCCTTACCTTGCAAGGTGACTAGACGTTGCAAGTTGTATGCAATCCTTTTCTTAAACCTTGTGCCATGCTCCTAGAATGCACTGTTGTACGAAAAAATCCGCAGACAACCCTAAACCCCCATTACACTATAGTAGTTTCCATTCTGTTTTCCATTATCCCGATAGATCCCCAATATATACCCTATAATCCCTATATAAACCCTATATAATCCCTGTAGTTTCCATTTTTTCCATTATCCCAATAGAACCCCAATAGAATGTAAAGCTCACCCACCTCGCACATCGGGGATGTGACCCGGACAGTGAAGGGCTCAGGTGCTGGGAATGGCAAGGAGCCAAACCTGGATCCATCTAGACATATGGTTGGTTGTCAAAATTCTGGTCCCCTTTTTGGGTTATATATATATATGTACCCCAATAATGGAGAATCAAATGGAAAAGAGCATGGACAATGAAATGGAAACTGGGATTGTATAGGGATTATAGCTCATATAGGGTTATGTAAAGATAAATCGGGATCATGGAAAAGAAAATGGAAGCTACTATTTTAGGGTTTAGGATTTAGGGTTTACATAAGGTGTAGGGTTCAGGGTTTAGGTTGTCGAGCAGAAGGGCTGGCTAGTCATTGAGGCGTGAAAAGCAGCAGTACCAGCAGTAGCAGTAGAAGTAGCAGTAACAGTACTGTAGCAGTAGTAGAGTAATAAGTCATAAGCACTATTGAGCTTAGAAACCATAACAACCATGACAGCAACAATGAAGTGGTTGACGAGAAGGACGAAGATGATGTTATCCTTATGTCTATGATGATGAGAATGACGATGAGGCTGACGTCGACAGCAACTACAACGATGACGAACATGATACCGGCAATCATGATGGAGTGCCCATTGTGCTCGAGGCCTTGAAGGCTTCAAATGTTTGAGGCCCTTTTAGGCTGGCAGCTGGAGCAAGAGGCCACAAGCCTCCAAATGGGCAGTGCTCCTTCATTGGCAAAGTGCTACAGTTTTGGTCGCCTTGCAATATAGGAATTTAGAGTGATGACTCTTGGGCGCACTTTGCATCCACTGGGCTCCAAGCACTCCGCCAGCAACCAATACGCCTCTCCGGCTCATCACACCATTGGGATTGGAGTCGTTGGCCTCATCAAGGCTGCAAACCACGAGCCTGTTGACAGCACAAGGCAGTGCTCCCATAAGATCCACTTTCTTGACATTATGCCGCATTATGCCCCTAGATGTCCATATGCTATGCAAAAAAGTCACGGTTCTAAGCAAATTAGTTTTACCCAGGGGGGCCGTTAGACAGGATCTGGGATTAGCCCGCCGAAATGAAGCCATTTTGCACCTTCTGCAAACTGATTTCCCCGCCTTCAGGCGACATGGGTGAAACTTGGCTGGGCTTATGGTGCAGCGCAGTTTCGCGCTGCGCCAAGCCCAGGTACATCTAGATAATCAGCTGAGCATTTATTTGTAGCGCGCAGCTTTGGCGCAGCATGCTAGCCAATGAGGGGTTGATACCATAGACATATGTTGCATTGTGCGTGAGTTAAGCTCTAAGTAGTTTAGCCGGAAGTCCGAACAGCATGAGTCACATATCTTCCATTCCGTTCAGCAAGTCACCTGCATGGCAAGGGACAGAAGTTCAGAACCGTTAGCCTGAGTGTGAAGCGATCACTGAGGTTTCAATCATATCCTCACTAGCTGAGTAGACAAGTTACGTGATGGAAGGTGTCACAGAGAACGTGCAACATGTTCCTCAAGACGAGTCCCTTTCCGTCAGGATCCCCTCACAATGAACAAGAGGAACGGCGAGAGACACCACCTAACACTTTGGGGATCTTTCGGGCCATCTATGGCTGCAACCGTGGTAGGCCTTGCGAAAGGTGGAGGGGGTCCTTGAAGGATCATACATGGTAAGCTGTCAAAATTGTGGACCCTTTTTGGGTACTCGGGGCTGTCCTATCATGGGTACCCCAAATTAAAGACCCATACTCTTGACACCCTACCACATCCCAACGTCATGCATGGGGCGACTCTGAGCGCCGGCCTCTATCCTGCAGATAGGCCTCAAAGGCTTAACACCAAACTCAAACCACAACCGGAGATTCCCAGTGAGCCCAATACCCCTTAAGCAAGGAATATATCCTAATTACATGATACTAGTTAGCTTAAGAAGATTTCAGGAACATCCCTTAATTAAGCGGTATTGGGCTCCCTGAAGTCCCACACTACCGAGGCCTCCAAGAGATAGTGTGCTGAGGATGTCGTCGCCTTCATCTGCCGGCTCTTCGTCCTCTGCATGCTGGTGTTGACGTAATTTTCGGGTTGGGAGGTACCGGTGCGTTACTCTTACATAAGGCTTATATGGGAAGACTATGGATAAGGGCCGTGTAAAGCCTATGTGGGGGACCACTGGAAGTTCCTTGGATTCTGGGTCATGTTTGAAAAGTTGGGTTTCGAAACAAGGTTGCAGTACGTTTCAGATAATAGATATGCAAGAGTTTGTGGGAGAAACCTATCTTTTTCTTCTGTATGGGTCTGTAATGTCCAGTAAACGGGAGTTTTGCTGTACTTCCCGAATGAAACAGATCACCCACACACTCTTACGTACAAGGAAAAATGTCAGCTGTGAGCCCTGGAGCAGCCAGTTGTAAACCGTCTTTCCCACTCAAGGCTTTGCTTGTTTGCGAAACTCCTCGCAATGGGGCACTATGTGTGACCCCCTAAACCCTATATAACCGATTATAGTAGTTTCCATTTTCTTTTCCTTTATCCCCATATTCCAGCCCCAATATAAGCCTAATATTACCTCAATGGGTGAAAGATGACTCCTGATCAAGAGCTGCTAAGTAAGGAATGGGAAATGGATTGCGCGGATCCTTCCTGTACTCTAACTCCGAAACTTTAAACCGAAACCCTTAGGCCAGTCACCAAAGCTTGAACCTTGATCCAAAAGTTTGCTACAAATCCCTGTGACGCATGCGCTCCTCTGCACCCCAGTCAAAGAAGCCCTGCTGCATCTTGTACAGGAGATGCCTGCCCAGAACCATAATTATCAGAACAAGACTTCAAATAGTTTTAAGGATCATACGAACCATCATAAGAGCACTTGTAACAATATCAATATTCAATAGCAATAACGATGCTAAACAAAATAACCGGCAACAAAAAAGCCTTTACCGCCCCAGCGGTTTGAGTTTAAGGTTTTGTTGGAGTCAGGTTAGGATTCTTTAAAACACTCCTCAGAGGTTTAGGGGTTTGTTCCACTTGGCATGTATTCAAGCTCAAGAATGGTCCTTAGGGATTTCAGGGTCTGGAGTTTAGGTTTTCTTTTCCTTGTCCAAGCCTCTTCTGTCCTCCAGAATGTCTTGCTTGACAGGGGCTTGTAGGGTTGAGGGTTCCGATCTTAAATTTAGATGTTGTTTTCAGTTTTGGGCAGGTTTGGTTCCTGCTTTGTCCTACTACAATTATTGCTGCGATATGGTTTATACAACTCATTGCAAGGATTGGGCTGTCCGAAAATTAGCGGTCACAAAATATTGGGGTCTAGATTGGGTCCCCCAATTTACGAACACTACGATGTCTAACTTCATGCTCCCATTATCTTTGCAAGAAGTATCACTGGTAGACTCAAGGTTCAAAATGGCGTCCAGTGGGCCTCTGCCGATGAACTTCCAGGAAATCTTCCAGGACAATGCATACCTCCGGCCACTGACCACATAAGTTCACTGCAATCATAAAAAATGATAGCACTGGCACTAGTAATAGTCATAAAAATAATAAATCACACATGCATGATACTAACGACGCTCCGCCGGAGCGTAAACGCGCAGCGAATCATCGGCGCGCAGCGCTACATGACAGAATCCCCTGTAAAACGCAGTATTTGAGCAAGCGTGCAGCTATGAGGGGAGCCCCGAGAATGCTTGTCAAAAAACATTGATTTCTTAGCGTGCTCTTGCCCAAATACTGCGTTTTCCAGGGGATTCTCTCAGGCACGAATTTGTGAAATGTGGGTATGCGCAGCAACAGATGGAGGCCGGCTCATTTTTGTCTCTCCGGAACAGCCAGGCCTTGTAACTATGGACTCAGGGGCGATGATAACATCAAATCAGAACTCCTCACACCCTTGGAAGAATGGGGCACAGCTTGGATTAATGGAAACGATCCTTGGACTAATAAACTTGGACTAATAGGGCGATGATAAGATTTAGTCAGAACTCTTCACACCCTTGGCCCGAACCTTGGACAGCCGGAGTTTCCAATATTAATGTGAACATGCTGGCGCCATGGATGCAGTAGGAACCGAATGCACGCAAACATTATTCAGTCGAACATGAACGATGTTTTGGTCTGGGCATGGATGCTGTGAAGCGGATGCGCCTTGGTCCATTTTCCAGCGTCAAAAACGCGATGCAGGGCATACGCAGTATTTTGGGCCCTCGAAGCACTTCGAATGTGTGGTTCGTGCCACGTAGGCCACATTCGAAGAGGCCGGCCAAGCACGCATTTTTTGCGCGTTTGTATCTGGCGGAGCCACTAACAACAATAAGAATGATAATTGTAATTATGATACCGTTGGTTCTGTCAGCGTCTCTCGTGGTCGACAGGGCTGCAAGCCGTACAGTAGCAGCTCTCGCAGCACCATCGCACAGAAGTACATATGTCTTGCTAAATCATTCCAGCATGCTTGAGAATCCAAGGGATGTATCTACATATATGAAATGATGGTCCCTTCTTGGTCGCGCAAAAGGGGACCATAATTTTGACAGCCTACCATGTATGCATATATGTATACTTATGTGTGGGTTTGTATACAAATACATAGATATGTAGGGACTAAGGGGCCCGCTTAAGTCCATGTTGGTGGACAGTGGAGGCATCAACATGCAGCTTCGTTTTGGCGAGACGCATTTCGAGGGTCAATCCCAGGATTAATGCTCTCATTATTTTCATTGCTATCATAGCATTTCTTGTTGATGCTTGTCCTCTTCTTCTCAGTTGCAACGATCATTCACAGTCATGCCATTGATGATGTTATGACCGCATTACCGAGCTATGCTGATGATTATTACCATGGCTCTACCAACTTTCGCTTCGCAACCCAAGATTCCGCAAAGGATTCAAACAAGGTTGGAGGGACGTGTGCGTGTGCTGATGACCGGTTGCCGGTTGAATATGTAGTGGGTCTCGCTTGTTTGGAGGTTTCTCGTTTGGATCCCCAACTCGTTGAAGGATTGACATACTAGAACCTCCCTTTCGACTCCGAACCGAACCCTCTTGAGCACTACAAATTTTGGCTCAGTTACAAGGCAAGACTTCTTTTAGACTTGCCTATAGCCCAATATTCCCTGTAGTTTCCCTTCTCTTCTCCATTATCCCTATATAATCCCAATATACCCTATATAACCCATTGTAGTAGTTTCCATTTTCTTTACCATTATCCCTAATATTACCCGAATGGGTACCTATCCACAGGGACCCCCAAACCCTAAACCCTAAACCCCTAGTTTCCTGGCAGCTGAGCCTCGCCAACCAGCGAAAGGTCGAAGGACTTGCCTTCCCGGCCGCAGGCCGAAGCCTCACACAGCCACAGCCCACACTTTTTGGAGGTTTCCCAAAATTAGGGGTACCTGGTTGGGGGTCCCTTTAGTAAGGACTATAGTATATTGAGGTCTATATTGGGGTAACCTAATTTTGGGAAACTACCTTTTACAAACATCACCAGGATGGAGGAGAGCAGGGCCACACCAGCCCTAATTTGCGTGAGCTGTCTCTTCTTTGTCCCGTTCAGGTGGACGTGATCCCCCCTACTTGGATAGTCTGGGAGTTAATAGCCCCTACAACCCGTATAATAAGCCCATTTATCCCCATTATTAACCTACTTACCAAGTCCCCCTGACCCCCCCAAGTATTGTTGCCAATAAAATTCCTGCATGACCCTAGCCTAGGTATCTTGTATCTTGTCATTTACCATCTTGCAGGTCATGCAGGGAGTTTTTAAAGATCCAGAGTAATAGTTTCCCAAAAATAGGGGAACCACAATATAGACCCCAATACACTGTATTCCTTACTATGGGGACCCCCAAAAGGTCTTCCTAATCTGGGAAATCTTCAAGTAATTCCATGATGAGAGCCAGACCCTGACGCCATTTCGGAAAAGGACATTCATCTCGATGAACCTGATCAGGAGTTCAACTTGACATAATGCATCATCGTCATCACGGTATTATGATGCGTAGTAATAATACCGGTGCTACTGGAAGTGGTAGTGGTGGTAGTAGCCCTGGTAGAGGTGTTGGTAGTCGTAGTAGCAGCAGCAGAAGTAGTGATGTGCGAGCCCAGAGGTATCCCTGCGTATGGAGGTAAGATTCGCGAACCTGCTGTGCGAACAGGCATCGTGCAACCAATGCTCAGAAATTCACGAAAAGCCTGTGTTGCACTTTTGTTGGTTGTTAGAAGCTGAAGTCGTGCCGTGTCTGTGACCTGGCGAACCTATGTATGGCGTTTCCCAAATGCTCCCTTAGGGCAACCCATGAAGTTACCACGAAAGCTGAGCAGGGCCCAAGCTTCGAACCCGAAAACTCCTTCTGTAGCTCGTGAAGTCAGAACACTACGGGTTATGTAATGTAGGGATAATGGAACAGAAAATGGAAACTATTTTAGTATATTGGGTTTATATAGGGATTATGGAAAAGAAAATGGAGACTACTATAGTATATTGGGGTTATATAGTGAGAATGGAAAAGAACATGGAAACGACTATAATGGGCTATATAGGGTATATACTATACTGGCTTATATAGGGTATATATTATAACGGGTTATATAGGGTATATATTGTACTCTCCCAGAATCTACGAGGCTCAAAGACTTGCTTTGCCTATGCCCACAGAGCGTCTCGGACTCTGGGTGATAACGATTGATCACCTGGCAGCTAGATGGGCTTTCTCAGAAAGAGGGACCCATGGGGACATCAGGAGTATGTAGGGACTTTACGGATACCTCCAGTACGGTTTTTGTAGGGAGTATTTTGAGAGTTTGCCAGGTAAGTACATTTCCAGTAGGGTTTAGGGTTGAGGGTGTGGGGCCTAAACAATGAGAATACCAGCGAATCAAATGGGACCCTGAAAACTGGACATGAAACCGAAACTGTGCTTATACAGGCGCTTATTGGGGCTACATTATAGCTAGACTATGTGGGTATACTATAAAGCAATGTAACGTCATGATTAGCTACAATGGTAATTGTGAGAGACGATAGTTACCTGCTAATGCCCTGAGCGTTGCCCTATCTAGTCTGAAAGTGGCTGATTTGGGGCTTCTGGCAATGGAGTGCCCCTGGGAGTTTAAAGATATGTGGGAGTTTCTCAACATGGGAGGCCCCCGAAAACCCAAGGGATATGTAGGGATTATAGCGGAATTGCTAGTGACTCTATGGGGACAGTTTTGACAAACACACGTGTAGAGCTTCCAGAGGAACCCCTTAGCACTATGCAAGGATTGCTTTGAAACTGACATTCTGAGCATATACACAACTTTTGCTTGATGAGTATTAGGGAGCTTAGTTCTTTCTCGCTGACGATAGCCCCCTATAGTCTATAGCATGATACGGTTACATTTTGGGACTAGTACTTACTAGAAGGCGGGGAATGTCATCAAAAGGTGGAATGGATGAAATAATGGTTCTGATAGGTGGAGCTTCAAAGCTTCAGGCAAAACCCTTAAACAATCCAATTCCGATTTCATTTTGCTCTTTTATTTCCATTACATTCCCCAGCATCCCTAGACATAGTAAGCCGCTAGTGGCTTCTGCATAACGATCTTCTGCGAGATCCCATCGAATGCAATTCTACAGACTAGAAGATTGAAAAGTACCTTGCACAGACTGCCAACCTTTCAAAAGCAAGCTATATGGTAGTTCACCAAAATTGGAGTTTTCTAATCAGGACCCCAAAATACTATAATCCTTGTTATGGGGGCCCTTAATATTGTACCCCCAAATTTGGGAAACTCCCATATTTGGAGTTCCGTGTTGGCTTCGGAGGCTGGTTCAACACCTCAAGAACTTAGTATTGGGGCTATATTGGGGTTATATTGGGATAATGAAAAAAAACTACTGTAATGGCCCAGGGTTTAGGGTTTAGGCTCAAGAACTCTCCAAGACCAATGGCCCTTTAAGCTTGAGTAAGGGAGTGGCTCTCCATGGCATTGTTCCTATTATTTCTTATTACAGCTGTATTATTACTACTGTCATTATCATGATTATTATTACTACTATGTTAACATGAAGGCCAAGGCTTTTGTGATTTACCATTTGATGCTTTCGTGTGTTTTTGGTGCTTCTCTGCTGCTGCCCACCCAGGGCCAAGGATACAAATCGCTAAGGCTTTCAAGGCTGCGCCAGAGTGGCCCGTACCAAGAGAAGCCGATCCATCGATCTATCCAAGCTCCTGATCCAAAGCAGGCGCAGGAATTCTGCATCGTGCACGCCGGCGAGGTGCAATGTTTCATAAATACCCGCTCCGGCCCAAGTGTTATCACCTTACGTTTCTGACTGGTTATCACTGCCCGTTCTCACAGAGTGGTGCCAAGTGAGTGAGTCGAAGGTCCTGAAGACATCTAGCATTCGCAGCGCCTCAGCTGAAAAACGCTTGAAACTAAGCCACTGGAGCGGTACCTGGTACCTTTTCTATTGATGATTTGACCACATATGGGGGTTTCCCGAAATTAGGGGTCCCCTTTTTTGGAGTTCCTATACCAAGGATTCTAGTATCTTGGTGTCTACTGGGGCCGCCTATTTTTGGAAACTACCATATTCCTCTTCCCCTCTTCAAATCTGCAGGTATCCGCACTGGGACAGGAGTCCTGTAACTTATCTGATCATACAAATTGCCAGACTAGGAGGACTTGGTCTTGTACCTGTTGCAATGCAAGAAGCAAAGGTTTGTAGTCGAATTGTTAACAAATAGTTGCTAATCATTTTGAAAGTTTGGACAAAACAATAATTGTACACTTCACACCTTTGCAAGTCCTTTCTCAGGGGCAGCCAGGGCCCCTAGTACTCCCGTGTTTAATATGAAATCCTCACTATCTGAGGATCGTCCTTCGTAATGCTGCAAAGACTGTCGCTAGCTTCTTTTTGCATCCAGACCAGAGAAACTGGGCTTCCGCGCTGCTTTCGGAGAGTTCACGGAGATCTGACAAGATGGAACTTCAGCAGGATATTAAGTAGTGGTGACTACCAGACCAGAATGCCCGTCGTAGTCTGAATCTGCTAGTCACATGACTATCATGCCGATACCTAAAACTTTGCAGGCCTAGAAGCGTAATTAGCTGCAGATCATGAGTCTCCGCTAGCAAGAACGGCACGACACGAAAACGAGTCTGCCGGGTGCCCCACTGTGCCGCGAATCACGTCCAACACTTGCGCAGCCGTAGTTCGGCCTGATCTTCCCTCTTCTCTTTTCGAAAACAACTCCACAATGCAAGGCACGCTTTGCGAAACAATGCGAACCACAAATGAGCTAAAGTTTAAACATGTCTAAACCCCTAGTATCCCGCTTAGTATAGCTAAAACGAGTTCGCCGTTAGCCATCACAAGATTCCAGCTCTACTGCTCACGCGGGAAGTCGTCGTGGCAGGAAGGAGAAGAAGTGACTCTGCCAGCATTACCTATATTCGTAAGGCAAATCAGCCAAGCTTTCACGCAGGATGCCAATGTTATCATAATACAACTCCTCACTAAGAACAACACTGGGGTGATACCCAAGAACTCTACAGAAACCCCGTAAAGCCAAGCAGTCCGAAATACCCACAGATCCCACATATTCTCTGCGAGCTACAGCACCACCACGCAATGTGCATCATCCCTGTATACTCCCCAGGTATACCTCAAAACCTGCTGAAGCATCTGTGTACAACACGTAGCAGCGCAGCCCGGGTCCAAATGACTAGGAAATCATTTTTCGCTTGTACCAAGACCAATTCAAAGTAATTTTTGGTGTAGTGGCGGAGGTGGTAGTAGTGCTGTTACTGCTGTCACCTACAGTATCACTACCACTTCTGCCCAGACGACACCCAGCCCCAAAAGCTCAGGCTGCTTCCATCGAAGGAGTCCGCAGATGCCTTGAGGCCCAGGGCCCTCTCCTCCCAGGTGGACAGCACAAGATGGCTGGAGGTCGCTGCTTTGGATCATTTTGGGAGTCCTGTTAAAGGGAGATTGCATGGATTTGACATGCTTTCTTGAAGGGTGCAGGCTCTAGCAGGAATCTTGCTCAAGTACTTTGGACTTAGAGTGCTGGGCCTGAAGCTGGTACTTGCATGGTGCGCCATTTTGCATTTTGGGGTCAGTGAAGATGGATTGTCCTGTCTGAAAGGCCATGTCCCAAAACTGGCAACGCATGCATGGAATCCACGGGGCAAGGATTGAACAACAGCACTGGACAGACTCATGTGCCTTCATCTATCATCGTCAAGGGGCTTGCTGATGAGAATCTGTACTGTAATAACACCGTCAGTGTTTGCCTAGAAAGCCCATGTGTAGTCCTGTGTAAGCCCATACTGGGGCCCAGTAACAGCAACCTAAAATCCTCAAGGAGGATTTGTCGATCCGCGTAAGCCCATGACTGAAGCCCAGTCGTCCTTGTGTCTCGTCCTCTCCTCCGTTTTCACCGGGCCATGCCTGTAACCTTAGGTTGTCGGCGAAGCCGCTTCGATTTCCGACTTGAACTCTGACTTAATACCAACTTGCAACATGACCCCATGATATGGGATGCTCCTGTTCTAAAAAACAAGGGGTCTCTTAAAGACCCCAAGGACGCAGTAGGTTTTCAAGATTCAGCAGGTTAGCTTCAAACACCTCTGGATCCTTTCCTTGATGATTAGAGCTGCAGTCTAAACTCCTTGTATCCCCCTTAATAACCTGCATAATATTCCCCTAAATAATCCCTATACAACCCCCTTTAAGGAGTTCAGACACTAAATCCTAAATCCTAAACCCTAAATCCCGAACCCTAAACCCTACATAATCCCCTATATAACCGCTTTTAAGGAGTTTAGACTCTAAACTCTAAATCCTAAACCCTAAATCCCGAACCCTACATTATCCCCTATATAACCCCCTTTAAGGAGTTTAGACTTGGCGAATTGCAAGCAGCGCATCTTGAGGCTCTGGCTTGCTGTCAACCCCTGGAGCAAGGGATCCCGGGGTGGGATAAGGTTTAGGGTTTAGCATTTAAGGTCTAGGGTTTAAGGTTTAGGGTTTAAGGGTCCAGGGTTTGACTTGCGGTAAGACATGGTAAGAAACTTGGGTGATAGAAGGATGCTGCAGGTACTAGGAGGTCTGCTGTATAGCCGTGTGGATTTTGTTTCGGACACGTTCTGAATGTCATGCTTTCGCAGGCTAGCAGGGTCCTCCTTGGTTCTTTCGAAGGCACACCAGCATCTGCAGCAGTACCGTCCAAACAAGATCAAGGGTTCTCAACAGTGTGGGACACATTTAGAGTTGCCTGGATTAGAACCATGCTGTTACAGAGTCGGAGGTATAGTAACACAAGCCCACAAGCGACCTCTGCTTCATTCTCCGTGTTGAACTTGTCAACGACGCTGCGAATTTTTCTTGCGCACCTGCTGCAACTGGCTAAGCAATGGCACGCGTTGTGTTGCGATGGTGAAGTGTGGAAGGTTGTTTACACGGTTCTGCTCGAGCTGCACGCTTCACCCGACCTACTATTGGCAGGAGCTGCAATGTTGCGACGGTTGTGGCAGCAGTCCCTTCTAAACGGCATAGATGTGGCAACCCGATCACCATTGAATGCCGGGTTGGTTGTCACTGACATTCTTGCTCACAGTTCCGGTTCTGGCTGGCTTGCTGAACTCTGAGCAGGTTGCCTGACCCACATCTTCAACGGCAGAGGAGAAGCCCAGAAGTCTACATCATGAAAAGCTTCCTCCTGTATCTCATCCTAAAGCCCTAGAAGCCAACACAGAAATCTTAATTTGATATCTTGTCGTGGTTCACTGGGAGGTGGCCACTGAGTTCGAAACTCATGGTCCGCCAGCTGCGCACACTGCAGCAGCCAAGTTCGGTATGCATTTCGCCAGAATGGACGACCTCATGGTCACGGTCCCTAAGCAAGACACGTACAGCTCTTCAAAATCCGGAAAAGAAGCCTGCGACGACACACATATGAGCCCGTGTGTCCAATCTGTTGCTCCTGCCTTGCCATAACTTATAGCTTGCGACACTGTGAGGAAAGGACCGCATACCTTCGGAAACTATGAGTAAGCAGCGTCCAAGGCCCCAACCGCATCGCAAGGAGTGCGAGATGGTCAGCAGCCTAGTCTCCCAAAACGTCTAGAGGGTTGAAGCAAGTTTAGGGTCACTCAAACCACACAATGGCAGGACTCCCCTTTGTCTGGATTAGGGCATAGGCCATAATCAGAAATACAATTCCAATCTACTACAAGGTGTAAATGGTAAGTGTTTGGCAACCTGGAAATTATCGAAAAATCAGTCCCAGAATTTGTTCCCCGGCACGACTACAATGTGAAACGTGGATGTCTCAGGTTCTCTGGGGATCTACTGAAACTCTGCAAGCGGGCTGGGATCCTGGCTCGACGAATTCCAGTCTTGCTGCATCATCGTTCTTGCCTGTTGCGCTGGATGGGGGATTTGCATTCGGTCAAAGTCGGGGCTGAAGTGACCGGCCTGCCATTCCTGCGGCACCCACCATGCGAAATTGTTCCAAGGCTTCCGGAACGTCCAACCTTGTGAAAAACGCAGGTTCCAGCTTGAAGTGCGGCAATTTCTTTTAGAACAATCCGATAGCGGCCAAGCTGCTGCTCGACCCACATGGGAAACGAGTGCGCGTTGATCTGAGACAGCAGAGGCCTTGCCAATTTGCATCCCACACTGTATAGCTGCACTCTGCAGACTTGATATGCCACCAAGACACTTGTGGATGACCTCATACTGCTTCTGGGCCTTGCAGCAGCACCCCCGCTCGCTACTTCGACAACTCAAGAAAAGCCTGCGTCTTCTGCGTGCACAACTTGGTATGAAATCTTCCGGCTACGAGACGGGAGCAACACTGGCAACCGAAACAAGAGTGAGTGATTTCCTTGATCGCCTCACCGTGACCCCACCGGCTGTAATCATCATAGCGCTGAGTACTTGTATTGCTCTACAGATTAATCGTCAGAACGTGTAACCGGAGGGTAGTGATGGCATCCATTCTGCGCAGAATCACAGCAAACATGGCAAATCAAGTAATAGGGAACAGTATGTAAAGCTACACCAGATGGTAACTTCCACGACAAAACTAATGCCAGTAGCATGTCATGATTGGAATTGTAACATACTTGCGACTTCTAAGGCCAAAAAAGGGGCATCAAGCTCGTTAAGCGATGAATCAGAGCCCTCACTCCGAGGAACGCTTGTCATGTACATATATATATATGGTTTATATTGGGGTTATATTAGGGTTATATTAAGGTTATATCAGGGTATTGTATATATATAAATACATAGGGTGAATACTGGGGTTATATTGGGATAATGGAAAAGAAAATGGAAACTACTATATTATGGGGGAATAATATCAGGGTTATGTAGGGATGCATCAATATTCAGTGCGCTCATTCTCCAATTCCCCATAGAACAAGCAACACTGAAACCACCCTAAGTCCCAAACTCTAAATTCAAGGTGGAACAATGGCCCACAAGGATATGGGTGGTTGTCAAAATTATGGTCCCTTTTTGGATCCCTGTTATAGTACGGCACTAATATTTAGGGTGCCCAAAAAGGGACCATAATTTTGACAACCACCCATATGTAAGTGCTAGGACACTCTCAAAGCCAATTCTGCGACTCATACTTAGGACCTCAGACGAAATCCCTCACCCAAGTTCAGACAGTTTGGGGCTCCCGCTACCAGCTTGTCTCCATCCTCATCCTCATCAGTCAGCCTGGCTTTTAAGCTTTATATAGGGTCTAGGGACATTGCCCTAATGGTTTATAGGGGTAGCATAAAGAGGTTGTTTGGGGTGTGTAGGGCTTAGCTGGGTAGGGTTTAGGGATATTACCCGCCATCATGGTGGGAAATGGATGGACACAGGGATGTTATAGGGGTTTATAGGTTTTTCTATTCAAGCTGTCAATGAGGGGGTGGGAGCACTTCCAGGGTTCTAGGCGGCCTCTACAGAATGATGTGAAGATTCTGGAAAGGTCATGGTTGTGCATGGCTACGTATGGATTTGTTGAATTGATACCTGACTCTCCAAACGGCAGTTCAACACATCCCTTGAAGCCTTAAAGGATAAGATGCGCACAAATCTAGACAAGAACTGTTGGCACAAGGGATCCAATGGGTAGAGTTGCTCAAGTACTGCCCCACCCGAATCTTAAACGTCCCTAGCATCCCTCAAGCTCAACAACCAAACCCTTAATCTTCAAAATAAAGTTCTAGGCTCAGCTTCGAGCAGCCCTAAGCTTAGCCCACATTACCAGGGTAAGAAGAAAAATGAATCCTTTTTACATGAATCTAATATAAGGAACCCCATACCCCAAAAAGTAGAAAGGCTCCCTAGCATTGATCCAGAAATCTTCAACACAAAAAACGGAAGCTTGGCTTCCAACTTGGCATAGAGGCTGCTAAAACGTTCTCTGAAGTTGTCAAGCTCCTGGTCGACCAGCGCTTGCCTCGGTCAGGAAGAATATAAGCTGAATGGTTAGACTAGGGTCTTGGATGAATATTCTAATATATGAAATATGTATATAAGCTAGCTGTATATAAGCTAGCGGCGTAAGCGTGATAAGGCCATCATTTGGCGATTTGTTTCTGGATTCCCCAAAGTAACATGGTGACTGATGGAGCCTCCTTTTCAAGGACAATAGTCCCCATGGTGCTTGTTGAGGGTTTCATGTTAGTTCGAGTAAAGGACAAGAACGATGCGGAACCAAGGATTGCATTCGATCATGATGCATTTTTCTGAAGTTTTGCTTCTCCCTCTATTAACACTAAAGCTGCTCTCTTTCTGTGGTTGTTTCCATGAATAGGGGGACCCCAATATAGACCCAAAAAATCCTTATTGCTGGAAGCTCCCAAAATGGTATGCCATCAACTCAACGCCAGCTGAGGCTTCCGGCAGCTCGATCTTGTAGGCTTCCCGGTTGTCGAATTTCCAAGCCGAGTTCGCCCGAGGCCCCCTTTCCAGGCGAGCAATCTCATTCCCATAGCTATCTAGATCTAGCCACTCTTGTATCAACAAGCAGGTGCTATAGATAGGGAATTCCATAGGGATTATACAGGCACTATGTTCAGTAGACCCAGAATACTAGTCAACCTCCCCAACACCTCCAACATGTTGACAGCATACGTGTCTACAGTTTGGGGAACGGAAATGCTAGATAAAGTGATGCGTCTGGTACTGGTCCGGAATCAGCACCGCCGCATGGGTTCTCATGGCGAATAGCAGCACGACTGCAAATAGCGACGGCCATACTCCAACACTAAGACAGGTAGTCCAAGAAACACCACAGGTAAAACACAAGCAGAGAAGAACAGCCTTCTCATTCGAGCTAGATAACTCATAAACTCTAACTCAAGTCAAAAATCGGCTGCCTAATCGAATGCGCATGTTTTACGTCTCCAGACCTGTGGCATGCAATGAATGTCCCCAAAATAGATTTCAAGCTTCCACTAGAGGGCTTGAGAGCCCCAAAAAGCGAGATCGGCCTGGTCTCCAGAAGCCAGTGACGGAAGAAATGGGTCTGCAGCTGTCTTCCTCGCAAACACGCACATGGGAGCTTGCTGGACGCTGCTCCCAAAATCATGGACACTCGTATTAACCCATCTCAAAGTTGGAGCCCTAAGATGTAGGGACCTCTACGGTACTTTGGGGAAATCCCCGCCTGGCGTGTCTCACAGTGATCTATTCTTGGGGGGATGCATGACTAAATGCTGCACTGAAATCAAATTCAGACGATTAGGCACACACCACATCCCCCCCATCCCCTAAGACCCCAATAACTTCTAGCGCTACCCAGGGGATAATGGGCAGGGATCCCCTTGAACAGACTCCTACACCTTGAGAAACCTTCCGCACATCATCAGACATCTCCAAAGCTCAGGGATCGACGCCGGCGGATTTCAGTGTGGTGTTCTGCCTTCCCCTGCCATCAAATGGCCTACTGGTGCTTCAGTTGAAGTGAGGGAGGGAACAGCTCATGTTCCGTGACTCCTGCAATAATCGCCAAGGTTCTTCCACTACTGTATATATTATGACTATGAGATGCCACAACATCATCTGCCCCCAAATCGTTCTGATCAATTCGGTTCCTAGGTACTTTCGAGATGCATACATGTCCTGTGGGACGGGTCCCTTGAGACCCTACAATATAGGAACTATTTGCTTGCAAATGTCGTATTGCGGTGCTCAATCTTCAGGCCAATTTGTTCTCGTTGTTGCTGTGGCCGCTGTTGTGTTGACCGTTGCAGTACTAGAGCTCATGACAAATCGCAGCTTGTCTAAAACATTCTGGCAGAAGCCCAAATGAGATTCTATCCAGCCAAAGGCATCCTCCCATATACCCCCGAAAACAACAGAACATAATCTCCATCATAGGGACGTGAAAAAGAAACCTGCAATTCCAGTAAATCTCCAAAGAGAACTTCCAACTCAACTGCAGTACAAACTCCATGAATAGGAGGCCCCGATATGGTACCCGATATAATACAATCCTTATTCTAGGGATCCCAAAAAACGGACCATCTCTTTCAAACACCCCCGATGTTGGAATTTGGAGGCATGTTGTTGTGCACCCATCGTAGGCTGCCTCGTCTGACAGATGGGCTCCTGGCTCTGCCTCCATATCCACCTACGGCGGTTTAGGGTTTAGGCCTAGGATTCACTCAGGTTTATGTTTAGGGTGCCAGGGTGAGAAGCTCTTATACCTCAGGGTTGAGTCTGGTATCTCTCCGCAAGAAGCGTCTATGCCATTCATGATTTACTGCCACCCAAACGGTCACCATGAGCTACAGTGACGTTAAGATGTTGTATGGCCATGGCGAGAAATTGAAGTAGTCATTGCAGCTATGGAAACTTAAACTCCAGGATTATTGACAAGGGCCTTAAACCCAGATGACCATAAACAAAATGCTGCAAAGTAATACTAACAAGTATATTACAAGCTGAATATGACAATAACAGCAACTATCATAGTCATGAGGCAAGGTGCAGTCACAACAAGCCTCACCGGAGCGGATCCGTGGTATCAGCGGCATGATGAGGTTCGACCACACCAACTTCAACTTGACCTGGAATGCGCAACCCTCACAGGTGCCAGCCCTCAAAGGGAGTTTCCAAAAAGTTGCCTTTTTGGGTGGCCGCTCATGAAGGAAGTCGAAGTTTGGGGTGTACCAGTGTGGCTCCCGCAGATGACAGAAGTTACCTGACTAGGTGTATGTCTGTGTGTAAGCAAAGGTCTTCGGGGATAATCCCCCCCCAAATGATGGTAGCGTTGCATCTGCATAGTGACAACCCAGTCGAGATGCTAAGACGTTTCCCCACTTGTTCATAGGCAGTCATGAGTAGGATTCTACGTAAGATAGGTATGTCTATGCCCCGTATTCAGGCTCTCGCTATCAACCTCGTAACTACCCAAAGCCTCTCCAAGCACTGAAACCACCAAGATCGCAGAGAGCACTGAAACCACCAAGATCGCAGAGTGCCTTGTTAGGGCCTCTTGCAGCATGGAAGAAGTTCTCGTAAAGGCGAAGGCGTTCTGGGACCTGCCAGCGCAAGCCAACTGATTTGTGTATGCGGGAACTCTCAAAGCTACGACCTGCTCTTGGATCTACACCCCAATGTTTGAAGTATTTCAGGGTGTCTAAAAGGGGAGCTCATAATCTGAGAAATACCTTTCTGAACGCTACTATCATTTCGGGCCCCATTGCTGTATCTTGAAATGCGTGGCAGAGTGCGACAAACGTCGCCTAATCCCAGCAAATGACCGAGGAGAATCTAAACCATTGGAACTATACTTCTGACGGAATCGCGGGGCGTGTGCAAAGTTGTCAAAACTAATTTGCGGTCTCGTTTCCCTCTTTGACGGCAAACGAGCACGTCTGTTGTTGCATACTGAAGGGCCCAAATAATTACCAATATCATTTTGAGGTCTATTTCAGGTACCCCATACTAGAAGTACACAAGGAACTTAGGACCACACTATTGGTACTATTTAGGTCCCTACATTACACCCACTTCAGCCAGTAGCCCTGCGAGCTTGATTTTACAAAGCAGTCAGCCACCTGATTCACGCCTGGCAGCATCAGCAGCTCCTGCGAGCGGTTCAGCAAGTCTGGGTTCTCATTATCATTCTGTATATGGGGGTTTCCCAAAATTAGGGGTACCATTTTGGGGGTCCCAATAATAAGGACTGTAGTATTTTGGGGTCTATATTGGGGCTCCCCTATTTTGGGAAACTACCTTTTAATATGAGAACCATTATCAAAGTCTGTACTTTTCAGAATCCTTCTTGGGATATAGTATCATAAAGAAGACTACAAACCATGTTCAGTCTTGATCAAGAGCCCAGAAACCGCAACATGTAACACAGGTGCCGACAATACAAAGCAATTAGAACGTCAGCCTTGGGCATCCTGCGAAAACAAAGTCTCTAACAAACAGATACCTAAATCCAGGATCCCATTCTAGAATTATCGCTGCCTCAGAAACCTTCTGCCTCTACGCACGCTCGTCAAGATGATTCCCTCATGAAAGAAAGTGCCCCCCCCGATGCACTCCCAAATGCTGAAAACCATTCTTATAGAAACCTTAACCCTAAACCCTAGATCCCTAAATCCCTGAATCCCTAAACCCTCTAAGTCCCTAAACCCTAAGATCTTGGAGGCTTCCACTTCAGGAGAAGGCCTCTATCTTCTGCAGCGTAGTCATTGCCTCATCCTTGAGGATGGGAACGATGCCTGGGTGCTTTGAATTAGGGATTTCGGGGTTGAGGGGTTTAGGGGTTGAGGGGTTTAGGGGTTGAGGGGTTTAGGGTTTAGGGATTTAGGTGTTGAGGGATTTAGGGATTTAGGGGTTTGGGGTTTAGGGATTTAGGGATTAGGGGTTTAAGGTTCAGCATCGCAAGTCCAAGCATTCACTTGTTAAGCAGCCTTATCCAATAACCGAAAAATACCAACCTGCCCATTGGGGCCCACATCATTAAGAAGCCTATACCCTAAACTCTCAATCTTGAACCCTAAGCTCTAACTTAACCCACATTACCCTAGAAAGAAAAAAGGATCCTTTTTACATAAATATGAGGAATCCCATACCCCAAAAAGTAGAAAGGATCCCTAACATTGATCCAGCTAAGCCCTGAACCCTAAACTTTAGCCGCTGCCCAGCCTATGCCCATGAATTCCAGGCCTATGCCCACAAATTTCGGGCCTGTGCAAACGAATTTTGGGCATGTGCCCACGAATTTTGGGCCTATGCCCACGAGTTTCGGGCCTATGCCCACGAGGTTTGGGCCTATGCCCACGTAAACTACAGTTTGACAAAGAGTTTTAAGGTTTAGGGCTTAGGTTGGTTACTGTAAGTAGAAGAAGGGCAAGGAAACGGAAGCTACACTACTGTTCAGGGTTTGGGTCCTAGATATTTAGGACAGTGGAAAGTCAATTGGAACATGAAATGGAAACTGGTTTTCATAGGGTTTATGGGGCTTCCCAAAATGTCACCGGATGGGCCTGGGTAAGTCGAATAACGAACCATCGAGCGGATCATCAAATCGACAATGACATGGAAACTAGCGTTGTATAGAGTCTATGTGTGCTGCAGTTAATGCCTCCCGTATACTTGATGGACATGGGTTCCTATTCGTGAATATATCCGGGATTATACTAACTACAAAAACAAACCCCTATATCCACTCTTAATGATATCTTGGTTCCTAACATTTACAGTAACTCATATAGTCACCTCCCACCAATAGTGACGCCAAGAGATAAGAGCATTCATATTAGGGTCCCTGTAAAACACCATAACAGGTTGAGGGGCCTGACTCAAGCCAAAGTTTGGAGCAAGGGTTCGATTCCAGCATGCTTCATAAAGGTAGGCCCAGACCCTTAACGGATCCCAACAGTAGAACCTTCCAGTAGCCCTCTAGGTTTTGCAATGTAATACTGGGGTCACTTTGGAGGGGTTCCATTTTGTGGACCTTTTAGGAATCCCAATCTGGACCCAGTGTCCATTTAATGTTGCGGCTTTCTTTTCCTCCACAATTGGGGTAATATCCCTGAACCCTATGTATCCCTAGTCTGCGGACATGGGGGATGCAGGATCAAATCAGCAAGGCTCATGGTCTAGTTCAGGCTGGGATGTGGAATGCTCTCACTGCCTTGAGGTGAAGGCATTCGCTTCAACTTGGGAACTGTTCCTGACACCACAAACCGGGCCCGAACTTCCATCTAAATGCACAAGATAGAGAAGCAACAAGATCAGTATTTGACAAGATAAAGCAGCAGTGGCGCTGGCAAAAGCAGTAGTGCCAACACCAGCCACTAGAAGGCAAAAGGAACTCAGCACCAGGGCCAAGCATAGGAGGCATGATATGGCATGATGCCAGTACCCAAGACAATTTTGCAGACGCAAAATGCTATGTGTCGTGCTCGACGGATTACCAACAAGGGGGCCAATCATCCGAAGTGGGACCCGTAATGTTGAGAATAGCCTACACCAATTAGGATCAGCCCAGATACCGCTAAGCCTAGTGTTAGCTCCCTCTATACCTATGGGTACCCCTTGATATAACAGATACTCATAGCTGGGAGGGGGTTGGGTGCTTTTTATGAAGGTAGTAGCATGCCTTGCTGGCGCGCATGAGGGACTGGGGAGTAGTGTACAAAAACCTACAAAGAATATTTTCCGTAAATAACCATACCTGTATCCCAACTGGTAGTTTCCCAAACTAAGGGGACCCCAATATAGGCCCCAAAATACTATAGTCCTTATTTTTGGGACCCCCAAAAGGGTACCCCTAATTTTGGGAAACTACCAACTCGCCTTCAAGACCAGTAAGGTGGAGGGCCGAGAACGCTGAGCAGCAGGCGCTTGGAGAAGTCCACACCCTCGCTGGGTTGTACTAAGCCGAGTGCCTGAGCAAAGGGATACGCAAAAAGCGTGCATACACGTAAAGGATTGTGGAGGTGTATTTGGTGGGTTAAATGAGGGATTGTGTAGGGGGTGGTAGTCTGAGGGATGATATTGGGAGTAGAAAGCTGCGAGATTTAGAGCTTTAGTTGGGTGGGAAGCTGCATCAAATTGAGGCCGCCTTCAGACAAATCAGTCCGAAATGTTGGCTTTATGCAAGCTGGGATAAGTTAAGCTAAGAGCATACTGAGGGAGAACACATCCTGTGGGCATCGATTTTCTATGAGTTGGAGCATGCTCTTTCAAGAAGGTATGAAAGGTAATGACAAGCTAGATGGGGCTTGTAGACCAGGCCCGCCCACCCCTCAATTCGCAGCATGCCTTTCTTCCGTGCTGGAAGGTTGTTCGTTCCTTCCTTGATACTGCGATGCGTCTCTAGACAAGGCATGGCCTGCCCAAAAAATGATTGGCTCCTCAAGTACAGGCACACCAACCAAAGGCACAATCTGCAGGATGAAATATCCTTTCATTTCATTTGCCAATTGCCTAGTCCCTGGAGGTGACAGAAACCCCCAGCCCGTAACTCAACATGCCCACGCTTTCACAGGTTAGGGCTTCTTTGGATGCGCTGCTGATCAAGCCAGATCTCCCGTCATTTCGGGGGCCCTATCCATGATCAAGATCTCAGTGGTTTGAAGGGTATGGAAGGGGGCATTAGACTGCAGAAGCTCCCGTCCAAGCCTGTGATGGGTCGGGAACACCGCCCCGCAGAGGGCACACTATCCTATGGGATGCTCTTCCAAGGTTGTCATTGAAAAGTTCCGTCACTTGAATCCTGCTGCATTGTAGTGTGCCCTGTTTTCGCCAAATCCTGAGCAGCCTGTCTTCCCCAGGTCCAAAGAGTTTAGAAGATACGCAGTTAAGGCGGCCCCAACCCTACAGTCTCGCTGCTATAGACCCTACAGCCCAGCTGAGCGTTGAACTGCGTCGTTCAGCTCTGAGGCCTGCCAGCATGAGAATACTACTCACTTCCCCTGAATCAAACACCCCACCCCCTAGTATAAGATAGGCACTCGAATATACGGGCTGACATAAGAATAGTTAAAATTAGGCATGGGGGTAGGAGAAAGGATCAATAGTGACTGCTATTCTGACGACCATGAGCATGGGCAAGTTTTTGTCAGAAAGCACTAATGACGTACATCATCCTCGCAAGTAGCATGATGACCGCGACTTCCACTACTGGATTGCTCTGGCTACTTTCTACGGCCGCTCTTTGTATGACTTCTATCTCTAAACTTAAAGTTTGTCCGGTGGGTCACTATAAGTACGCAACTACGCTATCTCCAAGATTATCGATTATATCCTCCCCAACGGACCCCTCACGCATGCACTTCTCATAAGTCATAGACACTCAAAAAACCATCAGCACAATGCGAGCCAGCGTGCCAATTGATCCCTATGGAGCTTCCATTTCCCCTGCCATAATCTCCTGTATACCCCTAAACCGGAAACCCTAAACCCTAAACCCCTGAACCCTAATGTATACCCCTATAGCCTAAACCATTGAAAGGTTTCCAACTTCTACGGGTTTTGTTTTCGACCTGCCAAAGGCCGCCTTCTGCGGCAACTTCGTGACCATATAGGCCGTGAAGCCGCCGGAGCCTCGCGTTTTTACTAGTTAACATTGGGATAATACAGGGTAATATAGGGGATAATGGAAAAGAAAATGGAAACTACCCCTGAACACCTGAACCCAAACTAGCGTTGGAGGATTTTAGACTCCTGAAAGTCTGAGATTCAGAGACAGGGCCTTGAACTTACGGATTATCAAAAGTGCCTAAGTGCGTGAGGTTTAGGGTTGAGGGTTTCAGGGCAGTAGGGAAAGTTACTCCAGCCTGCCAAACGTGGACTGCATCATGTGACTCTTGCAGAGGTCCCCGGCATCCGTTCCGGCAAAAGAAGATCTGGGTTTCTGAAAGAACCAAAACCATGAACGACGCAAGGCATGCTACAGGAATTTGTCTTACCACCACACTTGGCTGCTGCCACCAGCACCACTACCACTACTTAAAAGAATCCCAGGAGAATCCTTAACTTAACAGGCACCCCAATATACTATGGCAGTTTGCATTTTACTTTCCATCATCCCAATATAACCACAATATAACCCTGATATTACCCCAGCATAGCCCCTATGTAAAGCTAGTTTCCGTTTCATTTTCCATTTTGTTTTCCATCTCATGCTCCATTATTGGGGTAATATAACCCCATATAACCCGAATACAACCCTTACTACCTTTACAAGCCCCAAAACTTGTTAAGGCTCCTTGGCCGCCCCGGAAGCCTCTGCTTCTTCTACTTGTGGGTAGGGGTTGTATAGGGTTTATAGTGGCGAAAGAAAGGGCAATGGAAAAGAAAATGGCAACTACTATAACATTGGGATACATGGGGGGCTATGTAGGGACCATGGAAAAGAAAATGGAAACTACTATAATATTGGGTTATATAGTTATATAAGGATTAGGGCCTCGGATGTAAAGGTTGGCTCCGCCATGAAGCAGCTCCTGCACAGTAGCACTGCTCAAGGTTGGGCTTAAGGATGTTATCCCGATTGACCGGTATGAAGGGTAAAGGGTAAAGGGCTCAGGGATTAGGGTCTAGGAATGGAGGATCACTTGGAGAAGAACATGGAAAGTGAAATGAAGGCTGCAATGTAGGTTAAAGGATTCGAACTAGAATATCATTATGCAGGGGCGCCCTTTTGCAATTTTCCACCAGGAATATGATTGCGCAGCAAGTTGAGCGATCGCCCAGCGCATCCTTCAAAAGGTTCGCCAACTGCCCAACCATTCTTGTATTTGCGGATCTGGCGCTCAGGATTTAGGGTTGAATTAAAGCTTGAAAGGCTTACAGATTTGAGGCTCGCCCATAGTGTCTGCGTCTTATTCCTGACTAGTCCGCAACACCATCGCAGACCCAGAATACTGAAACATCCAGCGCGCAGTGGCCCAGCATAACTTCTGCAGGCTTGGCATCAGTGTCCCTTTGGTTCAACACTTGGGATGTCCGAGCAATGCTGGCTTTTTTCCTCAGGTTTATTACATAGCCAGCCTACTACAACGAGCATCAGGTCTTTATCACACACCGCTTTGATATTTGGGATTCTTAAATCACGAAGCTAATATCTGTTGGGACTACTCAACCGCTCCGAATGCATATACCAACACGATAACATCAGCCCTACAAGAACTCCAGACAAGTGGACGCAGAATGTGGAGAAACTTGCATAGCATTGCTCCAACTTTTCTAGCAAGCCCAAGGTGCGATGATGCAAATGTCTCCTTGACCATACCGGAGTTTCCATTGAAACACGCATGGTGGAGCGGTGTCCAACCGTCGACGTCCTGCTGCAGTAGTTTGTGCAGAGTTCATGCAGGGGTTGCGAGGGTATGTACCAAGGCTAAAAGAAATTCATGAGTACTGTTCTGTAGGATGGATTGCTTCGGCAATTTTGACTATTTTCTACGAACAACCGCAACCATCTTCCCAATTTTTGTGGTTTGACTATGGGTGCTTCTCAGGAGTATGGGCCCCTAATATACTACTGACTGATGCGTTGCAGAGATGCCCCTTGAATCTAGAATGGCATATTCTGGCACCGTGCAACGCGGGAAGAGGAGGATGTTCTACTCTGGACCTCTCAGGTAACATTCTTGCTGGCATCTTTCTTAGACGACTTTGTTCAGGCGTTGCTTAAGACTGCAGTTCCTACAGCTGCTAACAGGAGCAGCAGGGCAGCTGTGGCAGAAATAGTAGCAGCCGTACTGGTGGCACTACAAATACTGCTAGTAGTGATACAAGTACAGGTTAGCAGCATTAGTACTTGCGGTAGTCATCGCAGTGGTGGCAGTACTGAATAACAGCACTGCGGCTGCTGCTACTGCTACAGCTACTGCGACTACGACGAGGACGACCACGACCACGACCACGACGACGACACGACCACAACAACAACAGCAGCAGCAACAACAACGACGATGCTATGACTACTAGTCAATCTGGCCTTGACGTCAGGGTCTGCGCCACTGGTGATCAGAAGCTTTGCTATCTCTGGAAGATCCTTCACAGCCAGCATGGCGTTGACAGCATGCACAAGGACATCGCAGCGGTCATGCAACAAGACATGACAGTAATACTCACCGATCGCAATGAATATCCTCCTACTGGGTGCTACTGCCAAGAAGCCCAGCATGCATTTATAATTTATGGAAGTTACGCGCCCTGGAGCATGTCTCCAAAAATGGCTTCATGTCTACGACTTTTGTTTGGAAAGTGTTCATCTGGAGACTCCAAACACCACATGCTCATCTGACGCAAGGCCAGATGCTGAAACAAAGCTACCATCTGTACATACTGAGAGGTACCCCTAAGTATAAGATTTGGGGGGTGTAACGGGGGAAACTGCCGTCCTGTTGACTGATTTTAAAAAGCGACCCACAGACCCCCGATTTGCGGAAACCCCTGCATGCCTTCCGGGCAGCCACGTGAAGAGCTGCGCGCCCCCGCGCGTTCCTTCCTCGCAACTGTTTTCAGGAGACGGCAACTTAAGGATTATAGAGGGATTGTGTAGGGATTATACCAGGATTATATCATCGTATTCAGACGTTGTACAGGATAGGAGGTTCCAATGCGGGAGTTGCTAAAGTTTCTATAGGGGGTATACACAGGTGTATATTCTACGGGCCATGGTGAGGAGGTGCATGCATGGTACGTCCGCTCCTGTAATCGCCTTAGACTCCACTCATATCCCTCATAATTCGTTGGGAAACATCCTTTTGAGGATCCCTACGCCCCTTAACAAACATGATCCTACTTATGCTTGGCATGTCACATCTGAAGCCAGCATCCAAAGCAATGAGATCCGGGCCGTGCATCTGGAGCTTCAAGCCCTTCAGAGGATCCTGAATACGAATCAGAGCCTGGCAAATGACAGCTTCAGATGCTGGGTTTGGCCCTAAGTCAGACTTTGGATGCAGGGCCACCCCCTGAACACGAAACCCCCAACCCAAAAACCCTAAATAGTAGTTTCCATTTTATTTTCATTAGCCCAATATTACCCCAATATACCCTATAACCCCCATATAATCCCTATAAATGAGCAGCAAGCTGCCTCCACACACTCTTTGCGATTGTGGAAGACCGCCATCGTTAACGCTGTCCAGCCATTTTGGGCCTTCTTCAAGCAATCAGCATAGAGATGGGTGTTTCCCCAAAATTAGGGGTCCCCATTTTGGGGGTCCCGATAATAAGGATTGGGGTAGTTTGGAGTCTAGATTGGGGCCCCCGATTTCGGGAAACTACCAGATCAAAAATGCTGCGACCTGGCTCATGCAAGCTTCGTACATTCCACACCGCAAGCTCAGAGCTTGCTTGGCCTTGTAGTTCAGATCAGCACCTTGCTTGAGCGCATGCCGAAGTTTCACTGCGCAAATGCCAAAGGATCAACTCCATGATGCTGCGGGGACGAAATTAGAGGGTTGGACACGGGATCTGGTCGCATCGTAATCCTTCATCCGGATGCTGGGTCCGCAGGAAAGTCTGACCTTGCCGTCACTCCCTCCAGCCTCCCAAAATGCACTTGGTATCTGATCGACATGCCCATTCCAAGAATCGCGAGAAAGGTTGCCCAACGAGCCCAAGCCCTAAATGATGTCCATCATGTGTGTAAGCCCTGGAGCCTGCTCCATCATTCCCGATGCCAACAATCACCTTCACTTAGGTCCTTGCATTGCTCCGAATCGTGCTTCCAAAGCTCTACAATACACGATTTCCATAACATCCAGCCCCCACAGAATGCCTGCCAAGCCCTGAATCGCCATTCCAGCTTGGAGGCCAATTACAACTCCTATGATTCTTACGATGGTTCGTTTTTCCTTAATTAATTTAGCAATAGTTGTGCCACCATGAATTTTCTGCTTGCCGTGGCTGATTGTTGCACTGTTGTTGTTGCTGCTGCTGCTGCTGCTGCCGCCGCTTCTCGTGGTACTTTCTATCATCATCTATCAACGTAACTGCTATCCATGCAGTTACTATTGCTCTTCTTGTGTTTGCAAGCAGCCTTGGAGTCTAAGGGCAACTGCTAAGGGGCCCAGGTTTGGAGGGACAAACACATCCTGAAAGAGAGTCAGTCAAGGATCATGTGTACACGGGAGGTGCTGAAAACTAGGGTTGCCGAAATCCCCACAATCATATGGGACTCCAAAAACGGTTCAGACACCCACTTGGATGCTACCTCTCGCTTCTTGATCATTGACACTGTCGATTCCTGGAATATTGTTCGATCCCAAGCGCATATTTGGAGGCTCATCAGTTATTTGTGGGATTGTAATAAGGATGAATATGGCCATAATCTAGAAGAGGAGACCCTTATCATTGCCCATGAGCATCCAAGCTTGTTTCTGCCCTTCTCGGGTCCCATAAAACTTTCTTTTTGACGAAGGGGGCTCCCACCTGACCCTACACAAACCTTCACGAAAAGCCCCCACACTAGTGTCCCAGCTGCCTCCACCTTCTGAGTGTGTACAGGGCCTCTGCCCCTGCCGGACCCCTATCTTTGCCGCCAGTCATCTGGGCCTCTTGAACCGCTGTGCAGCCTCCTCCTTTTCTCCGTTTTCTACCCTCTCCTGTTCCTCAACTCGACCCCCCCTCTCTTCCCTCCCTCCCTCCGCCTTGTACCCCTTTCAGTCCCTTGGCTGTGACACCTCCACGGAAGGGCGGTGATGATGCTTGCAGAGCTGCTTGGAGATGTGTGTGGGGCGGGGGCAGAGTGCGGACAGCTGCAGCTAGAGCTGTAAGCCTTCACGCATCCATCTGTCCATCCCTTACAAGGTATGTGTACGCGTCAACCAAAGAACATTCCCAGATACAACTGAGGAAGGCGCGTTTTGCGATCAACTGCTTGACTTGAACTCCAGAAAGCTCGTGCATTTGCTTCACCAGCTCCTTCCGCAGGATGTCAACGCGGATTCTAGGCAGGAATCCCATCCAAATTGGAATCTTTTCCCCGAATGCATCGGATCAGATGAGTTACGGCTGGACTGAGCTTGAATTCCCTGACAACAACACCTGCATTTTCTACTCTAAATATTAATAGTACTAAAAACTAATAATAATAGATATTAGTACTATCTACTATTATTATTATTGTTATTGTTATTATTAGTATTATTATTATTATCATTATTGTTACGATTATAAAATATATTATTATTGCGATAATAACTAATTAGACGGTCTCCTCACCGAGCTTTTGCCTCCCTTCCGGACTGCTCTCATCCGGCACGACCCCCTGGACGCAGCCAATCGTCAGAAAAAGACGTGGAGGCTTCCAAAAACACTTGAGGCTTTGGGTTTGGGATTAAGGGTTTAGGGTTTGGGGCTTAGGGTTTAGGAATTAAGGCTTTTTGAGAGTTTCCTAAAATTAGGGGTACCCCCCGGGGGTCCCCATAATAAGGGTTATGGTATATCGGGGTCTATATTGGGGTCCCCTTGTTTTGGGAAACTACTTTTTGGAAGTTCCTAGAATAAGGATCCATGTTAGGGCCGTATTTATAGAAACTACCCTCAAACGTCTCTCACACCCATGCCTTGCTTGGCTTAGGTCAGCAAACAACCCTAAGTGAAGGCTCAAAGGTTGCAAAGGACAGCCATTGATGGCTTCCCTAGTAAGGGGACCCCAATATAGAACCTCAAAATATCATAGTCCTTATTATGGCGACCCTGAAATTGGTACCCTTAATTTTGGGAGACCCCTAAACCCTACAAATCCCTATATATCCCCTATATAGCCCCTATAAACCCTTTAAAGGGTACCCCTAATTTTGGGAAACCCCTAAGTGCAGTCAGGATCTACCAGAGTGCCTCGGCCGGAGGGCACCAGCTTGGCCTTGGCGTGCTCGTGCTTAAGGGAGAGTGGGGTTTAGGGGTTTAGGGGTTAGGGGTTTAGGGGTTCAGGGTTTTAGGGTTTAGGGGTTTGGGGTTTGGGATTTAGGGTTTAGGGAGTGGATCCCTATAATAATAATGGTTCCCATATATGAGGATTTCCTAAAATTAGGGATACCATTTTGGGGGCCCCAATACTAAGGATTATAATATTTTTGGGGTCAATATTGGCTTCCCCCTATTTTGGGAAATACTCCTATAATTGTACCTATATTAACTTGCCACTCTCCCTTAAGCACCGGAAGTTGGAGAAACACCAGCAGACAACTGGGTTGCTGTTGAGGAACTTAAATGAAGTTACTATATTGGGAAACCCTATTATTTACTATATATACCCATTATGGTAACTTAATTTAAGTTCCTTAAATCCATTTCATTTTCCATTTTCTTTTCCATTTGATTCTCCATTATAGGGGGATAATATACCCTAAACCCATTGAGTTCCTTAACAGCAACCCAGACAAAGGGCACCAGCACTCCGATGGAGTCATTAGCAATTTAATTGGCACTTCACTGCGTGCTCCACAGCCTAGGGGTCTTCGCAAAGTTCGGGGTAGGCTTTGTAGGTCCCCATAATAAGGAATACAGTATGTTTGGGTCTTTATTGGGGTCCCCTCCCATTTATAGAAACTACCACTGAGGAGCTAGCTGCAGGAAGAGATTGAGCACATCCATGTGCCGCGCACGCGCCACACGAAAGATGGGGCAGTCAAAGTCCTCAAACTTCTGGGGGTTTCCATAGATAGGGGGCCCATTTACAGACCCCAATTGGCATAGTCCTTATTGTAGGATTCTAAGGGCTCTCAACAGGAGACCTCTTAGTTGGAAACCTCTGTGTGGGGTTTGGATGTAGCACGCTGTGGCTTTGTTGGGCAACAGGCGAGTTGAATGAATGCAGAAGAACTGAAACAGGGGCCTAAACAGTCAACTGAAGGGGGTGTCAAGGTGTGTCTGAGGTGTAGTATACTATACTTGCATAGGCCGGGTAATGTCATTAGTTGTTGGTCAGGCTCTTACATGCTATATAAGAGGTCCTTGTTATGCCGCATTGGGTCGCAGCGCGCTTCCAGCAGCTGCTTGGCCTCAGATGGAAACGGGACTGCATCAGCATGCCCATGTGTCTACGTTCAGAATACGCAGACAAGCATGGGATACCATACATGCCTACATGCTTTAGCACTGGCATTGCGGTTTTCTGGTGTTCACCCTTATGCCACCGCCATGTCTGAAGGAACCGAGTTGATACAGACCAAGACGTCGTATTCAATCAGTTGTTGAGCCCACCTTTGCATCATCTTGCGCACATGTTTTCTCAACACGTTGCACCAATCCTGACACTGCCCCTAGTCAGTCTACAGGAGGCAAGGTTTTGGAACGGCATCCGCACATGCTATTATCAATCTCAAGATAAGTTGACAGGTTACTTGTCATGTGCACGTCTATCCAACCTAGGTCCAAGAGCACTCTAATAATCTTTCATGTATGAAACACCCACATCTCCGCAACATTAGATGCGCTACCGACAGTGCTTCTTCATGCATACTCTTTTCTTTTAGCCGCAGTCCGTTGACTTCACCCGGTGTGAAGTCTTCATGAGAGAGAGAGAGAGAGAGAGAGAGAGAGAGAGCGAGAGGTGGCTGCAAACTTTTCAATTTCAACCCCCCGCCCCCCCCGTAAAAATCACATACGGAAAATGAGTATCCTGCGAATGTAGCCTCCATCTTCCCGCAGGCATGCAGCCTGAGCAGAAATCACACTGAAATGGCGCATATGGGCACGTCTTAAACTTGACCCCTCTTGGGGTCTATCGTTTAGGGTTTACCTGAGAGCAAGAACTCCATTATTTTGGAGGTATGGGCGTTGCTGATGTTACCAAATGCTTGTATGCCATCTCTGCCATTCCCCTCAGGCACACTCCTATTCTATCTCTGAACAGCCCACCGAAAAAGAGCCACGCATGAAAGAACTTGTCAACTTTGGATCTACTGTTTCATGCAGTGAACTTTGATCCAAATGTGCATGACAGCGACTTCCAGGGCTGTTATTGTCCGGCTCCTTTTGAAGTACTCTTGTGGCAGTATCCTTCTCGTGCCTGAAGCGTAGTAGCCTTCAAAGTCATTGGTAATTTCGAGACAGCTTTGTGTTCCGGATTCCACCCACACTACCAGTTTCAAAAGCTTGGATAGTAGAAGCAAGCAGTTCGCGGCTCGTACTCACGCCATGTTCCGCACTTGAGAAGGAATTTCAGCGAAGAGCTGGACAGGATACACTCATACCAAACGCTAGCATCCTCTAGCATGCTAATGTAGAACTCAAATGATTAGCAATAGCATTCCGAAGTCTATTTAAGGAATCCTTTACAATAGTCATTGGAATATAAAGCACATGCCATAATTGTGGTAATGGCGCAAGCTTCTACAGTACCCCAGGAGAGTGGCCGGTTGGTCCTCCTGAATTCCCCAACTAGTCCTCCAAAATCCCGACAGCTTCACAGCGGACTGTGAAGGAAAGAAATGTAGAGGGTTTCGTTGGGGATTGTGGTTTCCTCAATTCCCGACTAACAACACTCAACTCTAGACCCGAAGCAGTTACAAGTAGTTCCATTATCTTTTTTGGGCAATTTCCGTAAAAATTGGAGGACCCCAATACAGACCCCAATCCTACTTTTAGCAAACCCTAAACCCCAAAGCCTATATAACCCCTCTACATCCCCTTTAAAGGTAGCCCTAATTTTGGGAAACCTCCGTTCAGGAGGAGCCAGCTGAGATTCCGGCAAGGCTGTCGTGCCGCTTTTGTCCGCGATGTTGGGATCCTCAGCCAGCCAGCATAGCTGCAATCTAGGGTTTAGGGTTTAGGCGTAGTAGCATCCAGTTGGAATGTCATGCGCGGGCTTCCAAAAACAGGCATCACATTTTGGGATCTTTATTGCAGCCCCACTTTTATGGAAATCCCTATGTAGCTCTTGCGAACTGCAGCGGCCCCGAGGAAGAGCTGAAGTCTTGCTCGATGTTGCGTTGTTTTTCACTTAGCCCCAAGCACCCTCTGTTTCTGGTTGAGCAGGAGAGGGTTAAGGAACCAGGATCTCTATCAGTTGATACACTGCCCCGGGTGCTTCGACATGTCAGTCGTCGTCAAAAACCCTCCCAACCCTCAACCCGACAACCTCAAACCTCAATTCTGAGCCCTTAATCTGCCCCAAGCCCATGCAAGCCGGCTCTACCGAAACCTCTGAAAGCTTCAATTTCAGACCATAAGCCCGAGACCCCAACCCCCAACCCATTGCCCAAAACCTCAAGCCCTAGCCTACTGAAGAACCCTAAATATTTACCTGAATGTCTTTGAGGTTTATTTGAAGTAACCTATACAGTATACTCATACAAGGAACATAGACCCAGAATATTGGCAACTACTTCGGCCCCTATGTTAAATACTACAGCGAAAACCCACAACCTTACACCCTGAGAACTCCAGGCCGCAAGCAGCTCGTTTTTGAAGGAGGCCAAGCGCCATCTGCACAGTGCTGCGGGCAGTCTCGGGGATTCATATATACACACACCCGGGCATGATGTATGTATGCATGCATGCATGCATGCATGCATGTATGTATGTATGCATATGGATATCGTATAAGGGTTACATATACAAATATTTAGGGATAAAAGTAAAAGGAGAGTCTTGCAGCTGAAGGTTTAGTGGCTGAGAGTTTCAGGGCCAGGGTTGAGGGTTTAGGGATCGAATGAGGGGTCTTGGCTTCAATTTGGCAGTTGTCAAGTTAGGGTTGTCGGATTTAGGGTGGTGGTTTTACAGCAAGGCTTCATGTTTAGGGAGGCAGTTTCCAAATAAAGCGAATGGTAGTTGCGGTTTTACAGTAGCAGTTTTCAGATTAAGGCATAGTGTTCAGAGTGGCAGTTTGCTTTAGGGTTTGCGGTTCTAGGGTTCACTGTCCTTGTTGGTGGTGTCCTTCCACAGAAACCCGAGACCGATTGTGTAGAGGGAAGGAAATGCAGAGGGAAGGGCCTCCTTATTCAGGCACCTGAAATACTTGTCCAAACCAGGTCTTTGACTTTCAGTGCCCTTTGGAGTTGATACTACAGGGGGCCATCTGGGTATATATGAGGGTTCGAGCAGGCCACTAGGGTTCAAGGCTGACTATTTCAACCAAGCTGGGTCTTTAAAGCCCCGAAATGTAGGATGCCGTATGAGGACTGGCATTTTGCGGGGTTTCCCAAAAGGAGACCCTGCAAATGCTACTTTCCTTTCACCAGAGGTTTACATGGCTCCAAGAAGGAGCTTTGGAATTCTCAGATTCCGAACCTCAACCTGGCTAGCAATCTGCTTCCCATTGAACAAATAGACTCCTGGGCTTCCTAGACTCTTACAAACATTGTATCCTGACGAACTGGGCACAGCAGACTTCAAATTGTTGGCCTCCTTCATTGGATCCTTGTAGAAATAGGAGGTCGTGGCCTGCAGGTCGTCAAAACAACCAGAGCTAGATTGTCATCACAGCCTCGACTGACAGAAGCAGCAACGACAGCATATGCGCAGTGACTTGCTGATGTCTGGGTACAATCCAGGGCCCTGAAGGGACTCCCCTACAATGCCCTGCGCTGATACCACGTTGGCCATACTGGGAACAGCTGTGCATTTCTCAACAAACTCATGGCCCTTCTTTAGCACAGCAGCCTCCATACGTTTGGGGTCTAACCATCAGGAAGCCATGCTGCTCCTGCTCCAGCAACCGCTCTGAGGACTTTCGGTCGAATCCTTCAGCCATCTGTGCTCGACCTAAGCTTTTCACACATTATTTACATGTAGCATACGTACGGACTGATCAAGCTAATTTTGCCCTGACTGAACCCTAATTCAGATAGACTTGCTCGCCCTGAGCAAAGGGCAAGGGACTGCTACCTACTCCTTCTCACTAGGGCTTGCACGAAGGTTCTCCTCCTTTACGAGGATCTCGCACCTTTGTGACTTGGAGATTCTGACCCTTTCGGTCGCAAGGTCTCAGGATCGTCGGGTCTTTGAGGGTATATTATATGGTGTGGCTGCAACATCACGCAGGAACTGGCCCGCCGGACACATTTTTGAACTGCTTGATGCCAATCACGTTCAGCAGTCCGTGCATGTAGTCAAAGAACTCCTGCAGGATGGAATGGTGAGAACCATGAAAACTGTCATCATTGGCCACTACCAGTGCTGCTATGAGCTTTGCGACTGCAATCTACATCACTACCTCTTCGCTACCTTTTATTCCGAAGCAGTACCAAATGCTACTGCCGCCTTTGCTGTGTTGCAGCTGCCCCTTCACCTCCTTCTGCACCTCCGCTAATGCGACCGCTAGGACTGCCAACACCACTGCTGCCATGGCCACCGCCGCCGCCACCGACACTTCCAGCTCCACTACCGCCACATTTCCTACTTTTGCTCACGCTAGTGCTGCTTCTGCTGTTGCTGCTGCTTCTACTGCCGCCGCTGCTGCTTGCGCTTCCACCAACGCGCTCCGACCCCTACTCCTGTAATGACTGACCGGGCCTCGTGGTCAAGCCTGTGGTTGTGGTCCTTGTCGGCTTGACGGAAAAGCTTCTGTGCCTCTTCCAGGGCTTGCATCGCCGGTTGTTTCTCATTCTTGTTGGCAGCTTTCAACACTGTTCTCCTGACTTTGCAGCTGCCACTGTGCTATCTTAATTTATTGCTTTGACTGACAGTGCTATGGCTCGTATTGCTCATGTAATCTTCTTAGCATTGAGATAGTTATTGCTATCAACTTCTCTAGCTGCTGCGGACGAACGAGAACGGCTGAAAACAATCCCTGCTTGTTCTGATAATCCATATATCATCCCTGCAAAATTCCTTTTTAACGCCTTTCTACGGTCTACCTAGTCCCTACATACATCTAATAATCCCTATAACCCCAAGAAAATCCCTATATAATATTTAAGGTCCCTTGAAAATCTCCAAGCTTCTGGAATCCCTGGGCCTCGTCACTTGACAGGACCTCAGCCGAGCCAGTCGGTGTAGGACTTTTTTTTTGGGGGGGGGGCAGACACATGCAGGAAGGCCTGAGGGAATGGTCTGGGGACTTTCCAAATTCAGGGGGTATGAATTAAGTGGCACTCCTCTAGAAAAATCGTTCCCTCCCTCAGAAATCTGAGAGAAGCCCAGGTTTGTCTTTTGTATGATGGGGTCCGTTTCTACACTCCTCGATTGCTCAACTCCCCCAGAAGGATACCAAAAGTGATGCAGCGGTCTGAGCCGACAATATCCATACTCGCAGGCTGCGCTGATGCTGGACCAGGCCAAGGAGAGACACACATGCAAACTCCGGGGCTTTGATCAACACAGGGCCCTTGGGGATGTCTAGGGTACAAGAGCATTTTAGGGACCCGTAGTGGAGTTGCTTCGAAAACTCCCACAGGGAACGGCAGTCTTACTTGACCAAAGTTGACCAAAGCAATTCTTGCCTTTTTGACTTTCCTCTGACTCCTATGCTCCTACTGTAATCGCCGCGTTTGCCAGCTAGGCGATCCCAGTCTCAGAATGCCCAGAAAGCATCAACAGCTCTGAGAACCCCAGCTCATCCGAACAATGTTTCAATAGTATCTCTACAAAAAACTCTTAATGCTTTACAGCCACACAATCCGTATAACCCTATCTTAGTACACATTGCAGCATCCCGACATAGCCCAGGAAAGGTCTTCTTGCCCATACCTTTCCCTACAACACCCCCGAAATGAAGAAGCCTCCACAGGGAGCACCTAGACCCGAATTCCTCACTCCCCATTAAGCCGTGAATCCCAAACCTCTAACCTCCCAGACCTCTAGACGCCTAAATTAGGGCCTGAACCCTTAAATCTCTAAAACCCTCCACCGACATGCCATCTCCCTTCAGCATGAAGCCCCCCAAAAACCCCGTAGCCGCAGTCTTTATAGCACGCTTTTTTGGGTCCCATGTTGGTCTGGGGAGTACAAACTCAAAACCCCTAGATATCCCTCTATAACCCCTACGTCCACTCTTACAGGTCCTTCAAAAAGGCTAACAGTGACAGTAGCTCATTTGGTAATTTCCCTAGACCGGGGGACCCCCAATATGAACACCAAAATACTACAATCGCTAGTATAGGGACCCTCGAATGGTACCCTTATGTTAAGAAATCCCCTAAACCCTAAAACCCTAAACCCATAAACCCTAAAACCGTAAAACCCCAAACCCTAAAATCCTAAAATCCGAAACCCTAGAACCCTGAATCATATTCCATAAGTCATGCACTGCCACTGTGCCTCGGCTCGTCCAAGAGATTCCGCCGCGATTTCAAGCACCTGAGCCATAATCTACACTCCTTAAAGGTGGGGTTATGTATAGGGTTTAGGATTTAGAATTTAGGGTTTAAGGTATGCTCACGGTATGGAGTGCTCGCTGGTGTGGGGACACACCCAGGCCGCTCGCACCGATGCATAGCAGTCCACCCACCCCATAAACACCCGGAGTTCAAGCAATTTAGGGTTTAGTTCCTAAAGTCTTATGGGCATCCCGGCAGGGGCCCGCAGCACCGGCGAGAGCAGCCATTCAATCGGGGACCGGGCATGCCATGGGCTCAAGGATTTGGGATGTAGGAGTTTTAAGAGGGTTTGAATTGCCCCAACCTCTTGAATAAGCACACTATAACAGTAATAATAATAGGGTCCTGACTATAAGGTTTGGGGTAAATGAACTCCCCCATTATCAAGGTTTGCGGTCTAGTGCTTAGGTATCAGTAGTGAGGTTATGGGGGTGCTGCAGGGATTATATGTACAAGGATATCTTGGGACTCTAGACTCAAAAAAGTTTTTTTGGGGCAAGCTGCCCACCTGAAATGTCCTCAGAACCCAAACCCGAAACCCTAAACCGTGGGGGCTTGGGGTTTAAGCTTTGAACTTGCTACTCAAGCCGAGGGACTCAAGGCCAACTGTCTCAACCATGCACCCTCAGAGGATATCTTGAAACACAGCCGCACCCAGAGATATTGGGGCATTGAATCCCATGAAATGTCCCCTGACAACTATCCTAGACTATAAACCAAAACATCTCCAAACCCTCAACCTACGTCCTACATGAGAGTTAGAATTTAGGAGGACCCCCCACCCAGTAATAGTGACTATACGGGACAATAGGGATCATATTCGGGTCCTATTATATCCCTATTATACCACTATTACAGGGAGGGGGGTCCCCTAAGTTAGAGTCCTTATAGCATCCCCGCACTTCCCTTCCAATCCATCCCTGTACACCCCCGGAAACTAACATGGAAACCCAAAAAGGGCGCTATAAAGACTACAGTCCTTCTAAAAGGGGGCTATATGGGTTTCCATGTTAGTTTGGGGGAGTGTATATACCTGGGGTCCCTATGGGTCCCCCATTCTGCCAGACTTCCACATGAGCGATAACCTAAACAGCTGGTGTCCCCCTTAATAAGCCCTATAATACTCCCTAATATAATCCCCTACAATACCCCTTTAAGGAGTTTAGACCCTAAACCCTATGTAATGCAACCTCTTTTAAGGAATTTAGACCCTGAACCCTGAACCCTATGTAATCCCGTATATAACCCCCCTTAAGGAATTTACCTATGCAATCCCCTATAGAACCCTTTAAGGACTTTAGACTATAGCTCACATTTGGCTTGCAGGCAGACCTTGCTGTGGTGATCCAGGAACTCTTTGAATTGGATTGTTCCACTGCCATCTACCTGAGCCATACGGTGGATACCAAAAATCCTGCATGACCCTAAGCACCATATACCTTGGGAATTATAGTACTATAGTATACTAAGGTCATGCAGGATTTTTAGTATCAACAGTATTGAAGGGGGTTTTAGGGTTTAGGGTATGTAGGGTCTAGGGTTCGGGGTATATAGGGATATGTAGGACTTATGGGGTTATATAGGGATACTGGAAAAGAAAATAAAAGCTACTATTTAGGGTTTAGGGTTTGGGGTTTAGGGTTTCCACAAATTAGGGGTACCTTTCAAGGGGGATTTAGGGGTCATATAGGGTTACATAGGATTTAGGGATTAGGGTTTAGGTTCTCCCAAACTTAGGGCTACCTTCTTAGGGGTCCCTATAATATGGATTGTAGTATATTGGAATGTATATATTGGGGTTCCTTTTTGTAGGGAAACAACCATTCACAAAAAGAGTCACTCTAAGAAGCGGACATTCTCACTCTTCCTCAAGGGTTGTAGAGAGTGATCATATAAACCATGTCTGAAAGTTGATATTCATGAACAATCCACGAAGGCGGTATCATTTTGTCACATCACCGGGGTGTTCTCAAAATGGGGATACGATACTCTGAAGGACCCTTGGCATAAATGTGGGTTATAAGAAGATTACAGGGCTCCTTCGTTAGGGATTCTTTCGAGACCCCCCCCCCTTAATCCCTACACCCCAAACTTTCAAACTTCTCTGAAATTCTATTCCCCACCCCTTAAACCCCTACAGCCCTCCGAAAAGACCTGAAACCGTTAAAGTCTTAAGCTGAGTAGTACGCATCAGCCAGGAAGAAGAGCTGGTTGACCAGCTCCTGCAACCTCATGCGACTTTCTGGTGTTTGATGGAAGTGGGTAGCAAATACGAGGGCCATTACCTTGAACATTTTTCAACCATGTCTGGAATCCCAGTGTCCTTTAAGGTACATTTCGTGATGAGTCAGCATTGTTTTTGCTTGGCATGGCTGCCCTGGGGGGATATGCTAGATTTGCTCACAATGCGTCGTAAACGAAGAACATTCGCAGTTCTACGCATTCATGCTTGATTCATTAGCTATCCAGAAGATTCCTGCTCCCACTCGAGTTTGCATCAGCACTCACTGCCTGCTGAAGATGCTGAAGTTCTCTCAGCCTGTAACTTTAAAAAGGACGCCCCAAATTTTCAGAACTTGGTACTAACCACACATATACTTTAAATCTCAATGTAGCCTTGTAAAGAACGCCCTACATCACTCAAGAACTAAGCTGTGGACTCTGCTTCAGTTTCTGGCTTGGCACCAGTGTTGCTGGTGAGAGTCCTTGCTGCGCCCCCCCCAACCCTGACTTATCACGGCTTAGGGTTTGGGATATAGTGGGCCAGTAACACAAGAATGGAGAACCAAAGGGACAACCAGATGGAAATTGAAATAAATGGAAACTAGGCTTGGCAGGTGGTCGCATAAGGACTAATCCCCTGCCCCAAACAGTAAAACCGCCACACCCCATGATACTCCAGTTCCCACCACTATAGAATTCTTACTAGGGGGGCAATTAACGGGGAAGGAATCACTTGCAGGGTCACAGGTCCGGGGCTAGAGCGAAGCAAAAACAATCAAAAGGGATACAAGGATACATGGGACTTCTCTTGTCATCGGTACTTGGCTTTGAAATTATTGAACCTCCATTTACCTTGGGATGCCCGTTATTTGGGTCAGGACTTGTGGAGGTCCTCCAATAACACCTGAGCTTGACGTCTCCAGGACAAAGCCACGGCCCTATCTGAATACTGAATGTTTCCCATGCATCCGTTCACAGCCAGTGTGAGAATAACTGACTGTGGGAGGGCAAGGGAATGCCGGAAGACTTGAGCCCCCCTTAAGCAGATAGAATATGGCTTTGGGTATATTACAATAGGATTCCCATATATCCCATATTCTATGTACTTAGGGGGGACTACAACTTGCTTTCGGGATGCCCCTGCTCGTGGGGCCCTGTTGGTATGGCATGTGCCCATCCAAACCTTCGCTTGCATTCTTCGCGGCCCCCGTGCAGATACAACTGCAGTCCAGAAACAGAATGGATGTTGTGGGTATATATAGGGATGATGGAAGATAAAATGGAAACTACTATAGCATATTGGGGTTATATAGGAAGACTGGAAAAGAAAATAGAAACTACTATAGGATTATTCAATTTCATATCCAAGGTTTTCCTGGTGCCCTGTTGACATAGAGGAAGTGGAGCATGCTTCAGATCGGCAAATGCGCTGATGAGGGTGGCTCTTGTTTCAGCTATCCCTGAAATGCACTGACTGTACAAATCCCTGAGCGCTGAAGCCTTAAATCCCCGTCCGGGACCCAGACCTCTCCAGACTTGGAGCCAGTCCTGTGCATGGTAGTAGTTTCCATTTTCTTTTCCATTATCCCTATAACCCCTGCTACATATTATAGTAGCTTCCATTTTCTTTTCCATTATCCGTATAACCCCTGCTATATATTATAGTAGCTTCCATTTTCTTTTCCATCATCCCTATAACCCCAATATAACCAGCTTCCGAAACCAAGGTCCCTCCTTGGATCTGCCACAGTACTGGGCGCCATTATAACCGCTAAAGACTAAATAGTAGTTTCCATGCTATTTTCCATTATCCCTATGTAGTCCCTATATAACCCTATATAATATCATTGTTTCCATTTTCTTTTCAACAGCTAATGACTCCAAAAAATTGACTCGAGCAGTTTGGACGCTGAATTCCCTACTGGCACCAGGGCCTTGACGTGGGCGTTTTGCAGGGCTACGGCTATCTATGCAGCTGCACCATCTCGAGAAATCCCCTTATGATGGGGAAGGGCATGCCATTTTAGTGTGGACTTCAAAACGCTGGGTGGCCAAAAGCTCCCACTAAACTCAAGATCCTAAATCTCAAGCCCACAATCCTGAACCCTAAATCCTAAACCCTAAATCCTAAACCTTAAATCCTAAACCCTAAATCCCAAGCTTGGAAACCCCCAAGGATGAGACCATTGGCCACAATGAGCATTGTACTTGGAGGCTCACGGGTATTTACACGTGGCCGGTGAAGCAAACCAAGCTTCCACATTGGTTATAGCCACTTCTAACTGATCCCTCATCCATCTGTACGAAGCTAAGAAGATGCCATGAGATTCCCCCCATATCTTGCATGTTGATGCTATGGCCCATACCATAATAGCCCCGTAACACCGGCCAGGTTAGCAATGCTAACAATGATTGAAAGAGCAGAAAGAAGCAAGACGTCTCAAAGGGTACAAATACAAAAAGTACTGGTCCTAGCAACAATATTACATAGCCCTGATTGCTACACCGCACTGCTTTAAGTGGATGGGGATTGCACATAGTTTGATGGACGGCAAGATGCGGATTCATTATCAGGGGTCTGCTATGCTAGAGCCCCAAAGGTACCTTGCCTTGCCATTTTTCTGTTGCCAAACCCCTGAAACCTGTAAATCCCAAACTCTTTTAGCTACATCTAAACTCCTGGTATCCCCCTTAATAACCCCTAAAGTAGTCCCCCATATTATCCCATATCGAATTCCCCTCTAAGGAGTTTAGACCCCAGACCCTAAATCCTAAACTCTATATAGCCCCCCCTTCAAGGAGTTTGGATTATGGCTCTTTGGCTTCAATCAAAGGAAATCTTCCTGGGCCGGCATCCGCGGCCATGATTTGGCCGTACGCCTTGTACAGTGACATGCATGGCGGGGCACGGCAAAGAAAATCAAAGTACCATGGGGTAATGGAAAAGAAGATGGGAAACTATAGGAATTATAGGGATCATATAGGGGTTATATAGGGATTATAGGGTAAATGTTGGGGTTATGTAGGGGATAATGAGAAAGAATATTGATACTGCTATAATGATTTGGGGAGTATATAGTGGATAATGGAAAAGAAAAATGAAAACTACTGTATGGGGGTTAGGGTTTAGGGGTTTGGGTTTGGGGAGATTAGGGGCTAGCGAAGGCAATAGAAACTGGAAATGACTATACATTACTCTATATCTGATTGAGTTAGGGGGCATCAGATTTGGGGTTTAAGGCTCTAGTGATTAAGTTTGGAAAGCTAAGCGGCCAGGTACTTTGCGTCACAGACGGGCCATTCTGTTCCGCAGCTCCCTTCCTCTCAGCCTTAAGCCCTAAACCCTTAAGCAGCATGAGTCAAGTCGTAATCATGCCCGAGCATACCAAACTTCAGGAATTTTACAGTGGCTCTGGAGGTTGTGTCAGAATCCGGGAGATTCCGGTACGTGCAAAGCCCTAAAGCCACGAAGAGGAATGCTGGGGAGGCCATGGAAGACAGGGAAACCTGCAGGATTGATTGATCCTAGGACTCACGCAAGTATGACACGCCAAAGGAATTCTATTGGGATTGTTTCAGGATTATGCAGGGATGGTTGGAGGCGTATAAAGTGATAGCATGGAAGATGTTTCCCAACTTCTAGCCTTTTGGGAAGACCAGAAGGACATGTCCCGAATTTCAAGTGCCATGTGCACTACAATAAGCCTCAATGACATTCCCATGCATAGTTGGAGCATGTGAGCATAAAAGGAAGTTTACATAACCTCACTACTTCAGGAGTATCATCTCAACCTTGTTTTTTGTCGGATATAGGAGCAGCCAGAAACCTTTTCAAAGCAGGCAAAAGCGAATCCTGGTCTATGTGCAGGGTCCCAAACTGGGGAAATCCCTTGCTTCAGACTCTGGCAAGCCCTTCTTCCACACCCTTAACCGTACAACTATGAAAATTGTACAGTTTCTTTTGTAGCCCTCCTTGATTCTAATCATAATTCCGTCGCCTTGAAATACGCTTAAGGACCCCCTTTCCTGAGGCCAAGACCCCCCTACGCTCTGAGCATGCAATAGGCTAGCTCAGCAATTCTAGGACTCAACTAGCAGGTATGAAAGCTGGGGTTTAATCAGGAACCTGAATGACATCTTTTATGGCACTCATGATGTGAGGAATACGCCGGGTAAGTTGACTTGGTATTCGCCACTTTGTTGGGGACTCTGAAGGGGCACGAGAAGGATCTTGCCTGTGAATGGTATGTCTGTCTTGTCTTGTCTGGCTGCACATGCGGCAAGCTATGTCATGTGAAACAGCTGCAGACAAACAATACGTCTTTCTGATGTTTGACGAACCTTCATTTCCCTCTTACTTTACCTCTGCATGCTTCAGCATCAAACATCTCTAATTAGCACAAGCTTGGTCTTGTCGCTGCCAACATGAACGGAACATGCCAGCACGCACAAAACTAAACGAAGCAGCTGATGTCACAGCAAACATCCGAAACCTCCATGGTGTAAAGACGCAACATGCAGACAGTTGTGCTTTGATACAAAAAGCATTGTCAATCTTTTGGTCCTTGCATGCCCCCTAGAATTGCGGAGGTCTTGAAAGAGGAACCCCCAAACGGGGGAGCATGAACATTTCTTTAAAAAAATCAGGGCTCCCCTCTACAACCGTTTTTGCATCGGGCTCATCATTATTGGTCTCTGGCAAAAGCTGGCATGGGCGAGAGAACCCCTATCATTGATACAAGCATCCCAAACCCTAAACCCTCTTTCCCTGGTGTTTTGTTGGGCAACGGGGGAATGTGTCATAAGGACTATTAGAGTGGATTGTGTAGGGACTACTATAGGGATGCGTTTCCTCATTCCCCACGAAGCACCAGGTAGTCTTGCACCAGCAACGTCTGCCTCCACGGCCACATTCCCATCACCTTATCGTAGGTTAGCAACTGGGAGGATTGTTTCAGAAACCTTGAGTTTCCAAGGTAGAGACTGAACATGCTGTAGAGGTTGGCTTTACAAACATCTTACATGGGCCCCCGATGATAGTAAATGAAAGCCTCAGCTGCGGAAGTAACATTGTTGAGTGGTTAGCACATCCATTCTGTTGACCAAACAGCTAGTGGAGTGGACACCCTTTGTTGAAGGATAGTGTTCACGGCATGGTTGCAGCCATGGCCACGACAGCAACAACAAACCGGAGTTTCTCAAACTTCCTAGGCATAAGATGGGATGAATAAGGGATTGCAATGGGATTCTGGTTACAGACCATCTTGTGAACCTTTCGAGAAACTCCAAAGGCGCTCATGATGATGAGAAGAAAGAAGCAGATTCAGGCAGGGAAAGGGGCTTTGACTGAGAAGTGGTGCGTAGGGAATGCGGGAATGGATGCTGCAGAAGTGCCTATGTAATCACTTCAAATACTGTCCATTCCTTTCTTCCCCAAACCTGAAACCTTCAATAATTAAGTAGAATCCACTTTCTTGTCTTGCCCACTTTCGTCATTACCTACTTGATCTTAACCGTTAGATAATCTGGAGTCTCCGTTGTCTTTCCCATTCCGCAGTGTAGGTAACCAATGCTATTGCGAGGTCGAGTTCAGGCACCCTAGACTGTTATGGTACAAGGAACCTAGAACCACGATGTTCTGATCATTGAGCCCCTACATTGCAATTCCTATCTCTATACAACGCCAGTTTCGATTTCATGTCCATGTTCTTTCAAGTTTGTCAACTTTGATTCATCCGCTATTCCCTGAACCTTGAACCCTATATCCTGATCTTAAACCCTAAACCCTCAGACTATCCCCTAAACCCTCAACCCTAAAACCCATTCTTTACTGACCGTCGAAGGATTGATCGCGCGCCAAGCGGCGTCCAATGCCGTGTAGGCGAGGTTGGGACAAAGTCCTTGCAGGGAAACGCAGGGCCTACATATTCTGATTGGGGTTTAGGGTTTAAGGGACAAAGCCCCTTGCAGGGAAACGCAGGGCTACACATTCTTATTGGGGGTTAAGAGGGGATACAGGGTTAACATAGGGATAGTGGAAAAGAAAATGGAAACGTAGGGAACAAGGGAACATATTATAATAGTGATTATATAGGAATTGTGTTTCCTGATTCCCTACTAACCGCCAGTAAGTATTTGGAGCCGGGCCTTCGGGTATGTACCATACAATGGCAAAAGAAGGATTCTGAAAGGATAGCACAGGCACGCATTCAGGCTTCTACATTAGGATTTGGGAGTTGTGGTTTAGTGTTTAGGCTTGGGGCTATATGAGGTCTATGTAGGTCTCCGTTCAGGGTACCCAGCTAATAGCTACCCTCCTGAGCTAGAATTTTGGCCCTAAACCATAAACCCTTAACCAATTGCAAGGATGTTGGAGGCCACCACTTCGCAAAAAAGCCACAATGACCACTATCCTCATGTTTACAGCTTAATTGCTGGATGGTTTCTCATCCCCTTATCAGCCAAAATAAAGCAACATATGAGAGCCCAACTTATCCATTTCATGTTTCATCTCCTTGTTGATTTGATTTTCCATCATTCCCTAACCCCTACATATCACTGTATGTGGAAGGAGTCCCATCAAAACCATGCTGATCAATACAAGGAGTTGAAGCGGTCTGAACCAAATTTCATTCAGGACGCAGTATCTATATGTCGTCTTCTGCTTGAAGAGCAGGCTTTAGCACTACAACCGGCAGTCCTGGTTTACTCCCTACAATTTAAGGATCCCCGAGACAAGAACCTTCTCACTTTTTTTGTGTTCAACAGCCCCTAGGCAAGTGCTACTGGGGTGCTGTTAAGGAACTTAAGTTACCACAATGAGTATATATAGTACTTAGTATGGTTTCCCTAATATAGCAACTGAAATTAACTTCCTTAACCGCAACCCAGACTATGTGAGCCACAGTCTAAACTCCTAGTATCCCCCTTAATAACCCCTATGGTACTCCCCTATTATATAACCCCCTTTAAGCAGTTTAGACTATAGCTCATGTATGGCTGAGGCGTCGGCTTCTTCATGCCGGTTTTCTTCAATGCGCTCAGGGGGCGAGAGCGCAGCTGTGGCATGCTGCAATCCCCGCCTCAGCAAGGCTGAAGCAATTCAGGGTTTAGGGTTTAGGGATTGTGGTTTAAGGTAGAATTTAGGGCTTACGGCTTAGGGGCTTGTAGGGTACGACACATCTTTGCAACAAAGGAAATAATGAGGAGGAAGACTTCACACAAGCTGCAATATTATTTGTCGGAATCCTCAGAATCAGAACTCTTTTGGGGATCACGCAATTGACGGTAAATGGAGGAGAGCTGCATGGAAGCTGAGAGCGCCACCAAGCTTCTCAAGCAACAGAACCTGGCAAACTGCGATATGTGCTGGCTAAACACAGCACATGGACGTGCATGAGGACTTGAAACAGAACCCAGCAAGAACCACAAAATACTGGTTCTCGTCCTGAAATTATGGCTTCTCTTTCCTCTCAGGTAGAACCCTAAAGCCCCAAGGCTTCTACCTATATAACCCCAATTTACTATAGTAGTTTCCATTTTCTTTTCCATTATCCCAATATAACCCCAATATAACACGCTCTGGAAGCAACCAAGATCAGCCAGGATCTCACCAGAGTAGTGTTTTTTGGTGGTTAAACCTAGTAAGATTATAGTCTTGATATAAAATACTATACCCCAAATGGGGGATATAATCTTACTCTATAATGGGTACCATAGTATCCCCAAATAAAATACTACACGCCACAGGCACCTCTGCTCTTTTGAACTCCACAGCCCCCTTGTACACAGCCCAGATATGAGGCTCGGCCTGGGAATTGTTTCAACCAGAAACGTGGGAACAAGAGGGCTACAAACCTCTCAGGCATCTGCGGATTTCAAAGGGCTCCTGGCGGTCCCTACTAGGGATTGTGTGTAGAATTGTGTTGACCAATTCGGTGCTTGGAGGTTTATGGGTAGCTAGAGGTGAGAGCATAAGTATCCTGATCTACTCAAGCGAACTATGGATATGCAAGCAGCTTCAACGTAAAGCTCCAAGATCAAAACCGAGTAGTCAGCACAAAGCCGCAATGCTCATTCAAGTGATGTTGAGAATCTGAGACTCACCATGTTGTAGCTAAGAACTGCTAGCGAGAATGATGCCCGCGGTGCCTTTTTCCCATTTCGGGAGCTGTCAGGATCGTTGCGAAATCTTTGACCAAGGGTCACTTGGCAGCAAGTGACATGGGCTGGGGGCGGTGCCTCGTCAAGCATCTGCTTTTGCAGAGGTGCCGCTAGCCCAGCCAGCACGCTTGCTGACAACAGCCGGCCGAGTCTACAAACTAGACACAAAAGAAGCAAGTTTTTTGGCCTTGAAACCAAATCAGCGTTGACCACACGAATAACAAACATGATGACCATGCCCGGAGATGACAGCGTCCTTCATGGTCATAATTCATGTGTTTTTTAGCAGCATGCTCTTCTGATTTTTGCGTGTGACATGGGTTCAGGGCATCTCATACTTAGCAGATCCGTGATCATGGGCGCGGGTATGGTTTCTGCCGGGAGGATTGAATCACACGACATCTGGTGTTGTAAAATCAAATACAACCGTATTCAAACAAGAAGCTTGCTGCTTTTGAACAGGCTTCATCCCTTACTAGGTATCCATGTTTGGTATGATGGATGGCAAGCACCGGAGCCGGGCAGATGACAAGAGTAGAACAGCAGCCAACAAAGACTTCTGCACGCTGAAAGCTTCCACTCAGGATCAAGCGATCTTGCCCTGTACCAAGAAGGTGTGGCCTCGCATCCACACGGTATCGCAAAGGCCGAAGTGCAACGATACTTGTAAGACGCAGAAGTGTGTAGTACAGACTCATGTGCAAGGATAAGCTGCAGGCCGCGCGGAAACTTCATGTGCTTGAAAACGTAGGAGGCATGGGGCTTCCCCCCAGGTTTGGGTACAGGTACCTGGCAGCGGCCAAGACTCTATGCCACAGCAGCGTGGCACCAGCAGAAGAAATTCCCGGCCTCCTTCATGCCAGGCAAATGCCGCATGAGGAACCTTACAGAAGGATCGCACGGGCCGTGCAGGACGCGCTTGAGTCATGACAGCTGGTCGCCTTAGCTTCTCATCACCCTTCTTGACCATCTCCTGCCGATGCGGAGCAGGGATGCTGTGGACTCTTCCAAAGCAAACATCTCGCACTGGCGAGACCCACCTGCAACTTCTGACAAATGCAGCTTTAATTATTGGCTTTGTTCCTTGTTGTTGGTAGTAGTAGTAGTAGTAGTAGTAGTAGTAGTAGCAGTAGTAGTAGTCGTCGTCGTGGTGGTGGTAGTAGTAGTAGTAGTAGTCGTCCTGTTCTTCCTCCTCGTGCTACTGCCGAATAAACATGGTAGTAGTAGCCAGCAACAGTACTCATGCTAATCACGGTAAGGTCTTCTCTCAATCATGAACGTACCATTCCCCCGAGTAACCCCTGGACATGTAATCCCTCCACGTCCTCTTTGAGGACGTTGTCAAAGTCATGCCTCCAGTGTTGAGTCAGTTACGGGACTAGAGCATGCCTACTGATCAGGCTTTTCGATGTGCATCTATGGTTGAGGTTTAGAGGGTAAGAGGGCAGGGGTTCGGGGGGCGTGGACTCTCAAAGATTCAAAGTATATAGGGGTTGAGGGATTAGGGCCTGATTAGTGCTTTAGTGGTCAGGGTTTTAAGATTTAGGATTGAGGTTTGGGTTTGAAGGCTCGAGATTGGAATGGGTTTCGAATCTTGATCTTCATTGGGGTCTTACAACTAATTACTAGTGAGCCTGGAAGAAATGCACGGACATCAAACCAAAGCTGTTGCCTCGACTTCACTGGCATCATTGGTTCCCCTACTACCCCCACTATACTACCGCCTAAATTCCGCGAAAATTCCCCAATAGTTAGCCGAATTGGCTATCATCATCCCTTCATAAGCTTAAAGAAGGGGGAACCGAGTCTGTAGTATGGGGAGGTGAGCACCACCCCCCCTAGATGAATCCCAAGATCTTCAACTCCTAACACCTTCCAAAGCCCTAGGAGGCTCCTCCGGATCACAAAGACTTCCGTGTCTTCCAGGCACTTCGCAGAAGCGAGGCGTGGCCTCAGCGCATGGAAAGCAGAAGTTGTTGAAGGTCTTTAAGGGGTATGGCGTACAGCAGATGTATATAGGGGTATAGCGGGATACATAACGGTATCAAAAACTGGGATGCCGGTGTATATGGGGGGGTGGGGGGGCGCTTAGGATTTAGGGTTTAGAGTTTAGGGTTGTGGATGTAGGGTTTGGGTCTGAGGGACAGAGAGAGAGAGAGAGAGAGACTTGGAAGCTGGAGGGTGTATCTACCTCAACCCCTGTTTCCATCCACGTTCCATTATCTTTTCCATTTGATTCTCCATTATTTGGGGCAATATCCCTGTATAACCCCATATTATGGTACCTTAAGGGATTGCACTGGAGGGGCCTAAATTAGTGGAATAGGGCTTGAGGTTATGTTATACTACCGTAAGATGAGGGTAAGGAAATGACAGTAGAATTTTTTCAAGTTTGTGCAGTAGTGAGGGAAGGTTTAGGGCTCCGGTCTTTGGACGCCAGGTAGCCCTAAACCCTAAACCCTAAACCCTAAAGGTCATTTGCTTATCTTTTTGACTTAGGGCCGGAACCCCAAGCAGTCGACCTTTAATGTGTCGACTTTGAAAGGACATTTGGGTGCTTGTGAAAATTATGACCCCTTTTTGGGTACCCTAAATATTAGGTGCCGTATTATAATAGGGATCCAAAAAGGGACCATAAATTTGACAACCACCCATTTGTATGAAACACACCCTTTTTCCTGCTTTGTTCTGCTGAGGTTGGCGAGTGGGGTTTATAAGCCTGATTAGGGGAGTTTACATGGGTGGTTGTCAAAATTATGGTCCCTTTATGGGTACCCCTAAATATTAGGGGCCGTATTATAATAGGGACCCAAAAAGGGACCATAATTTTGACAACCACCCACATAGTGCTAAGAGGTTCAGGTTTCAGAATCGTGGATTTGGACGTGTAGTGAGGGGGCGTTGGTTCAATTTCCGCTGCATTTCCATAAGCCCTAAACTTCAACCCTGAACCCTAACCCACCCATGTACGATGTTGGAGCCTAGCAGACCTCCACCTGGCGCACAGCCTTAACCCTCAGCTCTTCCTCACTTATTAGAGCTACGGAAATGGTTTCAGGTGCAGGGTTAGGGTATTTGGGGTTGGGGGTTTATATACGGGATAGGTAGGGGATATGTAGGGGGTATGGAAAACACAATGGAAGCTACCATAATATTTGAGGTTTTTCAAACATTCGCCCTAAATCCAATCCTGGCCCTATCGCTATCACGAGGCCTTGACTTTATCGGCATGGCTTGAGTAGACCCATGATTAAAAACCCCCCTTTTAAGGGCCTTAATATAAGCATCCCTATAACAATCTCCATTAAGGGGAGGGGGTTTATTAATCCGGGGTCTGGATTAGTGCCAGTACGGCCTTTCCGTCACCACTGAGACCCGGGCTGATCATTCATCAGCGCAAGTTCTCCGACGACACTGCCCGGCCTGACGTAGTTGTATAGGGGTTATATAAGGGTTACATAGGGGTTACATTGGGGTTAAATAGGGGTTATATAGGGAGAATGGGAAAAGAAAACGGAAACCACGATTTAGGGTTTAGGGCTTAGGATAATGGAGAAGAACATGGAAAATAGAATGGGAACTGAATGTATATAAGTGTATAGTGGATTCCGTCTAATCACAAGCTGCTTCGAAATCGAGACACCCCAAGGGACCCCCACAAATACGCAGATGTATAACTATTGGGGTCTGTAAGAACCCTAAACCCTCAACTCTAAGTAGTAGCTGCAAGCTTCTTTTTCATTATCCCTATTTACCCCTTAAGTAAGGAAATTCCTAGATAATGGTTTTGAAAAAGCTCCACTTTCTTAGGGTTTACCCTGAACCCTCAACCCTAAACCCTAGGGTTTAGGTGCCAAGGTGCCCAAGCTTTGAGATGCGGTTTCCCAGGTTTGTGTCGTCATGGTAGCGACTGAACCTGGCCGAGGGAAGGAAGCAAACTCTAATACTAAGATTTAGGGTTTGGGGTTTAGGGTTTAGGATTCAGGATTTGGGGTTAGAGTTTAGGCTTTGCATGAAGGGGGACCCTTTCATAGCCCACAATATCCGTAGGGGCACGTCCAAATTGAGAAGCTCAGATACTTTGGCAACAGTCATAGACGACAAGCAATAGGGCAGCAGAAGGGCATGTATCCTGGAATTCAGGCTACCAGTAACAGATGATACGAAAAACACTCCCTTCAACTGTTCTCACAGCCCTAAACCCTAAACCCCAACAAGGACAGACGGTTGAGAACCCTCCCGGAAGGATCCTTCATGGGTTCCCCTACTACTCCCCTCTGTACTACCCCCCCAAGTTTACCCCTGAATCAAACTTCTCTTTATGGATCTACGCCTAATTAAGGCTAATTAAGGGGAAACCCGAGGAAGGAGAGGTATAGAGGGGGGTAGTAAGGAAACCCAGGCGCTTGGCTGCAAGCTGCACGTGCATGTGCAAGGGTTGTGATTCCCCCTTTTTTCGACCATAACGCCATGGCGGAAAGCGGAAAGGGCTCGGGTTCAGTGCCTGACCCAGCAGCCCTGCAACAATTCTCCGGAGTTCGCCAGGTTTTCCAGGACCAGCAGTACC